>CM042016.1:3494015-3724015 GCA_023525715.1 Cichorium intybus
TTACCTAACTGCAGAACCACCCTTATAACCGTTAGATCATTATTTCAGTGGATTAGATTAAAAGGGGTACACCATAAAAAATTATACCCATTTACAGTAAATCATATCCAATAAAGGGTAATTTCGGTATTGATTCATTCCGAAAATAAAGGAGCCATCTCCAGATAGCGATTACGGGATTCAAAAAACGAAAGAGGATTTGGTTCTCGTCATCTGTGGGCTTTCGTTTCTTCTCCATTGCGCACCTAGGGTTAATCAAGCCGCAAACTGAAGCAATTAACATCACCTACCGTCCTCGAGTCCGCTAATCAGTTCATTGATGAACATGATGTTCATCAGTGAACATAAACATGTTATTCGTAATTTTGATTCAGTTTCCATATCATTGGAATTTTCGATTGAATAATTGACCAAATTGGATTCATCTTTAGCGATTAAGGATTAAGAATCAACCATTTGAAGATTAGCAACTGTATTAGAAGATTTGTTATTCAATTTCTCAATCGGAACTTCCTTTATGGATAATCAATTCGCGAACAGTAATGAACATGTTCATTGATGAACATCATGTTCATTGATGAACATATGTTCATTGATGAACATATGTTCATTGATGAACATATGTTCGTAATTTTGATTCAGTTTCCATATCATTGGAATTTTCGATTGAATAATTGACCAAATTGGATTCATCTTTAGCGATTAAGGATTCAGAATCAACTATTTGAAGATTAGCAACTGTATTAGAAGATTTGTTATTCAATTTCTCAATAGGAACTTCCTTTATCGATAATCAATTCGTGAACAGTAATGAACATATGTTCATTGATGAACATCTTGTTCATTGATGAACATATTGATGGTGGGGTTAAGTTTTTGAGCGAGAGACAGAGGAGATGTAAATTCGAATGCCATTCCTAATCAACGAACAAAATCAAGCGATATCAATTCCCAGAAAATTATACATCTTTGTGCAGTTCTAACCTAGACGGTGATGTTTTTGACGTTATCAATTCCCAGATCTTTGATTTCCCATCGTACCCTTAATTAAGTAATCAAATCTAACGGTTAATAACATGGTTCTGCAGTTAGGTGATTTAATTTGGTTCTGCATTGAACTCATCCCTATATATATATATATATATATATATATATATATATATATATATATATATATATATATATATATATATATATATATATATATATATATATATATATATATATATAATAAAGAAACTAGATAAGGAATTTTATGCATGAGATGGAACAAAATAAATTATAAGGGTGTTCAATGTTGCAAATGAATTGATCCATGAAAACTACGCACCATAAACACCAAAGTGTAATTTACTCCAATTCTTTAATTATATGTAAAGGTGAATATGCAAAAGTACGAAATTTAAAGAGTTAGAAAATTTGTATGGTTAAAGTTAAAAGGTTTCTTGTTAACTTTTAGCTAGACAAATAGATATTTTGTTTCATAGTTTAATATTTTTAAGTTAAATACTATTTAGTTATTTTAATTTAATATTAAATATATTGAAATATATAAAAAATAAAATAAGATAATTTAAAATTAATGAAACCCATATATTATTTTAAGAAAGAATTTTGTTATAATTGAAGTTTTGAGTTGGAATGAACCAAAAAGAATCTAATTAAAAGTTTACTACCCTAGATAATCTGGATACTAGTTGGTGGTGCTGAGGTGTCAAAAGTCTTTAAACTGAAAGTCAAACATCCTTCATTCAAGTATTCATATTCCGGTCAACATGAAATGAGGAGTTTCCTAAATTAGCGAACAAATATGAAATATCCCTAATTAAATACCGGAATGAAAATGAAGTTCTATCAAACCATGCACATCTCTAATATAATCGTTAAAATCGATAATCTTACAAGTCACAGTAATCACATAGATATCCTAATTCCTACAAAGCTTACCGTGTTATTTATTGCTTCAGCAAGGCTTTTACTATATTTTACCATCTTCACCTTAGTCTCCCATTCACCATTTTCAAGAACACGTCAATGGAGGTTTATCTCATGCTTGTGTTATTCTCCAGCACCATATTCTTTTCCTTGTCAAGTTCTGCTGCAGTAGATACATTAACTGCAAATCAACCAATCAAAGATGGCAACACCATTATTTCAGATGGTGAGATGTATGAACTGGGGTTTTTTAGCCCCGGAAAGTCTAAGAATCGATACCTGGGGATATGGTACAAGAAGATATCAACGGGTACCGTTGTGTGGGTTGCTAACAGAGACAGTCCGATCAGCGATAAATCAGGTGTGTTTGAATTTGGTGGAGACGGAAGTCTGCTGATTCTCAGTGGCAGTACTAATACCGTGATCTGGTCATCCAATACGACGGCATCCGTCAGGAATGTTAATCCGGTGGCACAGCTTCTGGACACCGGAAATCTTATCGTGTGGGATGAAAGTAGCACCAAAGAAAATCCCATCTGGCAAAGCTTTGACTATCCTGGTAACACGTTGTTACCAGGAATGAAACTGGGGAAGGACTTGATAACAGAAACAGAGAGGTCTATAACCACTTGGAAGAGCCCTGATGATCCTTCTATAGGTCTGTATAAACTCAGGTTAGACACAAATGGATATCCCCAGGTATTTATGGGAGAAGGTCTAGTCGATATCTTTAGGCTTGCACCATGGAATGGCGTTGGGTTTCGAGGCATTCCTGTGGAAAACACGAATTCAATTTACTCGGTTGAGTTTGTTGTAAACCAGACGGAAATATATTACAAATATGAACTAAAAGGTTCCGTTGTTCAAAGGATAATTGTGATGTCGGATGGCATTCTACTGCATATGAGTTGGATTAATCGGACCCAACAATGGGTGGTGTATGGAAGTATAGCTGTTGATAGTTGTAGTCAGTATGGACGCTGTGGTCCTTATGGGAGTTGCTTCATCAATACATATCCCCCTTGCAGTTGTATGCAAGGTTTTGAACCAACGGTTCAAAAAGAATGGAATGCAGGAGATTGGTCGAGTGGGTGTCAACGTGAAACACCCTTGGATTGTGGGAGTGGCGATGGCTTCCAGAAAATTTCAGGAGTGAAATTTCCGGACACACGGCGTTCAAGGTACAACGTGAGCATGTCCCTTGGAGAATGCGAGATTGCCTGCAGAAGGAATTGCTCTTGTACAGCTTATGCAAGTTTAGATATCAGAAACGGGGGAAGTGGATGTTTGCTATGGTTTGATGAGCTGATGGACATTGGAGAGCATGATGATCATCAAGATCTTTACATAAGATTGGCAACCTCTAAGTTAGCAGGTACACATATATTGATCTATATACAACTCTAAAAAGTCTTGAGTCAGTGCCACCGTTATCCTGAACTGAACTATCTTGCTATTTCTACTAAATTCTTAGGTGCTAGAACTAATTCATGACCATAATAGGATGAAGATTTAGTTGAGCATTTTGTAAATTAATCAATACGTGCAGTCATTTATAAGGAATCTTAGAAAAAAGCTATGCCCATATTCTTCAGGTTTATATGTATCTGGTTTGGAATGCTTTAATCATTATCTTCAATTTTAACCTTCCAACTTATTGTATTCATAAACAAAAGGTCGATCTAGCTTGAACAAGAAGAAAGAAGTACTCACTATGGTGATTTGCGTTTCATTTGCTGCACTGTTTTTATGTGCTGTAGCATTCGTCTGTAGAAAGAAAAAGAAAATGCCTCACAAGAAAAGGCGAGGTAACACAAAAATGAACAATTATCATTACAAATTACGAGTTTGTATGAGTATGATTTTTGGCAGATTCATGTAATGAAGGGAAATTGAAATGGGTTTTTGGTAGGAAACTGGGCACATAAGGATGATACCGGCGTTCAGATGGAAAACCTTGATGAGCTACCTTTTCTTAGCCAGCATATAATAGCTAAGGCTACAGATAACTTCAACACTAATAATAAGATTGGAGAAGGTGGCTTTGGTCCAGTTTACAAGGTACCTTATTTATGTTCTTTTGAATAAAATGCAATACTAGTCAGTCTCATGAAATAAAGACATATAAACTGTATAGGAATGTTAGGATTATAAGCTCCAAAATTTATCTTTTAGGGTGTGTTGGAAGATGGACAAGTAATAGCTGTAAAGCGGCTCTCAAAAACATCCCAACAAGGGCTTGAAGAGTTCAGGAATGAAATCATTTGTATTGCCAAACTTCAACACCGGAATCTTGTGAAGCTCCTGGGATACTGCATTCATGGAAATGAAAAGATTTTGATTTATGAATACATGGATAATGGAGGCTTGGACTCCTTTTTATTTGGTTTGATTCTCTTTAGCTAGTGCCTTACTTTCACATTTTCTGTAACAATTATCTCGGATTCATTGGCAATATCACATATTGATCAGCAACATGCATTGACTAAGTAGTTCATATTGGGCAGATGAAACCAGAAGTTTAATGCTAGACTGGCCTCAGCGCTTTGGCATTATCCATGGTATAGCTCGAGGTATTCTTTATCTACATCAAGATTCCCGCCTACAAATCATCCATAGAGATCTCAAGGCAGGTAATATCTTGCTGGACCGTGAAATGAATCCAAAAATATCAGACTTTGGGCTTGCTCGAAAATTTGTCGGACAGGATTCCATGGCCAAGACAAAGAATGTGGTCGGAACATAGTAAGAATCTGTAAAACATAGCTCTATACAAACAAACACGAAACTCTGTAACTAATTTTTTTTCAGTGGTTACATTGCTCCTGAGTATGCAGTACATGGACGATTCTCTACAAAGTCTGATGTATTTAGCTTTGGTGTTCTTGTGCTGGAGATAGTGAGTGGTAAGAAAAATAGAGGCTTCTCTCATGAAGGTCACAGTGACAACCTTCTTGGACATGTAAGTTGTTCAGTTAGGACTAATTCCTACTATCTGAACGAGAAACTAGTACTGTTTTCTTTAACATCACCTTTTAGCATATACTTATATGAAGTTCGGTTCATTCAGGCATGGAGACTTTATAGAGAAGGCAAGTCCATTGAAGTCATGAGTGAATCTTTACGCAACTCATGTGTCGTCTCTGAAGTATTACGATCAATACATGTTGGATTATTGTGCGTGCAACATCATGCCGAAGATAGGCCAACTATGTTGTCAGTGGTTTTGATGCTAACCAGTGAGGGTGCATTGCCTCCACCTAAAGAACCAGCTTTTTGCAGCGAAGAAAGTTACTGTCAACTTGGCTCAGTTTCATCGATGGATGAATACATGATAACATTATTGTATGCTAGATAAAGTCAAGTGCATAAGCCACATGTACAAATACCTGTTGCGGAAAGCTCTATCCATTTCCTCCATTTGTTGCTTTTGTTTTGCCATTGCCAGATCCTAATAATTGGTTCCATGGCCCCAGCTCTGAAAAAATGTTCACATCTTAGCTTTATTTTACTACCGCAATCAAACATTGTAGCAATATCTGGATCTACCTATCACCAAGTTATTTTTTCAGGCTTATCTTTTGCATGTTATCATGCACCATCTAAATAATAATTTGAGCCAATGTGGGATTAGCCCACTTGGTAGAGGCTTTGCCTTCTTATACAGGAGGTCCTGTAGGGTTCCATCCCTGACACAGACGTTTACTAACTAGGTGTTACTAACTGCGAACCATTAACCAGCCGTTCAAAAAAAAAATAATAATAATAATTTGAACTTTCTTATAGAAAGAGGTATCAGAAACTGAAAGTTCAGTCAGAAATCCGTTGCTGATAGCTAACTGCGACAGATCTCGACGGAAATATACCTGTCGGTTCTGATTAGCGTCAAAATTTTTGTTGCTAACTGTCATCGTATCGCCATTTATTTTACTACATTTAACTAGCTATGGTCCATTCTCAGTCAAGTATCTAGTTATTCTATACCCAAAATTCTCAGTCAAGTATCTAGTTATTAAATACCCAAAGTTCAGTTTGTATTCTTTCTGCATACTTTGTTATTTTGGTTTAAAACGAAAATACATTGTTGCTTTGGGATATATTTATACACAAAAATACTGGATTTAATCAACATTTCACTATATTTTAACCACCAAAGAACTTGTCAGTAATCTGTCACTAAAGTGATCCGTCGGAAATCTGTCACTAAACAACCTGTCAGAAATCAGTCATTAAAAAATCTATAGGATATCTGTCACTAAAAAAGCTGTAAATACGAATAACTTTGGTCCGTAATCTGTCAGAAAAAATTTACCTACGCGTTTTTGTCAACGAACATATTGGCCTTCGGAAATAGCCTCTTTTGTATGAGTGAAAAATTAGACGAAGTTGTTGGTCACATATACAATCATGAATCATCACACAATATCATTTTTTATTAATAGAATATAGCAAAACTAGTGAGCGCATCAACATCATCATGCAACACACCGCAAGTTTATTAAAGACCCAGTGATTCATCATCCTTTTTATATCATTATTATTAGTCGTTGACTTAGAGTTGCATTAGTGATTTAGAAATACCCAAATATTTAATAGCATGGTTAGTATTAAAATTATCAGTATACATTAAAAAAAAAAAAGTTGACATAGTTGATGCCTTGATGGTAAATTTTATAATAGGCATACCTAGTATTAGATTCCTGGGACAGAGGAGTTGCCAAATATGGATGAGATGTTGGAAGCTGTCAAATAGCCCTTGATAATGATATTTTACAGGAGTTTCCTTAATACTAAATGATCAAATAACCCTGAATGATGCACGAAAATCATGTTCCACAAAAGCATTGCATCTCTTAGATATATATGACCGTTAAGATGTATAATCTGACTCATACCAGTATAATTACGTAAATTCAACAATTCAGCAAGAATTTTACAATCTTCTTCTCAGTCTCCCACACACCATTTTCAAGACACATTAATTAATGGAGGTTTATGTTTATCCCTCCCTTGTGTTATTCTCCAGTACCATATTCTTTTCCTTGTTAAGTTCTGCTGCAGTAGATACAATATCTGCACTTCAACCAATCAAAGATGGAAGCACCATTGTTTCATCTGGTGAGACGTATGAGCTGGGTTTTTTTAGCCCCGGAGAGTCTAAGAATCGGTACCTGGGGATATGGTACAAGAAGATCCCAACATGTACGGTCGTGTGGGTTGCTAACAGGGAGACGCCGATCAGCGATGCATCTGGTGTGTTTGAAGTCAATAGAAAAGGGACCCTGCTGGTTCACAGTGGTGGTAATACCGTGATCTGGTCATCCAATTCGGTGGTATCTGTCAGGAATGCTAGTTCGGTGGCACAGCTTCTGGACAGTGGAAATCTTGTCATGTGGGATGAAAATAGCACCAAAGAAAATCCCATCTGGCAAAGCTTTGACTATCCTGGTAACACGTTGCTACCAGGAATGAAGTTAGGGAAGGATCTGATAACCGGAAGAGAGAGGTATTTAACATCATGGAAGAGCCCTGATGATCCTTCTACAGGTGTGTATAAATACTGGTTAGACACAAATGGATATCCACAGATATTTGAGCGAAAAGGCCTAGTTGAACACTCCAGGCTTGGTCCATGGAACGGTCTTGGGTTCAGTGGCCTTCCTATCGAAAATACGAATCCAATTTACTCCGTTGAGTTTGCTGTCAATCAGAAGGAAATGTATTATAGATATGAACTTAAGAGTTCAGTTATTCAGAGGATAATTGTGATGTGGGACGGCATCATACTGCAGTTGAATTGGATCGAGCTAACTCAAGAATGGGTCACGTATCGAAATATAGTAGTTGATAGTTGTAGTCGTTATGGACCCTGTGGTCCTTACGGGATCTGTGCCCACATTAGATCTCCCCCTTGCAGTTGTATGGAAGGTTTTGAAGCCAAAGTTCCTGAAGAATGGAATGCAGGAGATTGGTCGAGTGGGTGTCAACGCAAAAAGCCTTTGAATTGTGTGACTGGGGATGGCTTCCAGAAAATTTCAGGAGTGAAATTCCCGGACACACGGCGTTCAAGGTACAATGTGAGCATGTCCCTTGGAGAATGCGAGATGGCCTGCACAAGGAATTGCTCTTGCACAGCTTATGCAAGTTTAGATATCAGAAACGGGGGAAGTGGATGTTTGCTATGGTTTAGCGAGCTGATGGACATGAGAGAGTATGATGAAAATCAACATATTTATATAAGGATGGCAACCTCTACTTTAGCAGGTACACACATTTTAGTTTATATATAACAGCTGAAGGACTTTAGCCCCTTATGTTTCAATTCATGAATTAGCCAATCTCGTTAGAGAGAAGGAAGTACATAGGGGGTAGGGGGTGTTTGGGATTGCTTATTTGAGATGCTTATTAACTTATTGCGGTTTGACACCGGTAATAGACAGTTTTAAGTGTTCCGATAAACATGTTTTATAAACACTTATTTGCTTAAATAAGCAGTTTTTGATAAGTTATTCCTTACTTATTGACTTATTTAGGTAGTTTTTGATAAGTCATTTCTGTATTACATATATAAATACCGTTTGCTAAACACTAAAAAATAATTTATTGACTTATTACGTTTTGGTACCGGATACGCTAAACAAAACATTTTTCCTTTAAAACTTCATTTTCACACCGAATAAGCTAATAAACACTTTTAATAATAAGCATAAGTTGTTTTAAATAAGCAATCCCAAACACCTCCATAGTATACATAGTATACCGATACCTACCAAGTATAATTAAAAATAAACATATCCAATCTACTACGACATATTAACAACCATATTTGTTATTTCTTGCTATATTATTATGCTCTAAAACCTATTTTGCATACATATATAGGATAAAGATTTAAACGAACTCCTAAAAAAAGGAAAAAGTTGAAATTCGTCGACCAACTTTTTTCATTTTTCCAAAATGATCATGAAAGTATTTTTCATGGGTATTTAAACTTTGTACCATATCATACTGACCGGTTATAACCGGTTTTGTGTGCCATTGATTTATACCATCATATTATTTTGTGTCATTCATACCATTGGAACAATTTGTGTTCATCGATTTTCTAGATTTTTGTTGGGCTTTGTGATAATACACTGGTTATTATATACAAATTATCCATAATTTAGAGTTTAATAGAGTGGTTGAACGAGGTGGAATGCTTAGTTGACATTCAATAGATTAAACTCAACTATAGTGAGACGATATGTTGGCGTTCTATGAATATGAAGTTCATGGGCATTGGGAAAAATGAAACCTGTTTGAATTTTAAAATATGATTCATTGAACTTTTTAGAATTCAATGCATTGTAGGAAAAAAAATAGTAATGTTGTATGAAAAATAGAATGATGATGTGACAATCCATTTAATTGTATAGAGTTCAATGTATTGTGAATGCCCTTACATATAAAGAATATTAAAAAAAATCTATAGTCATATTCTACATGTCTTGAATGTATTTGGTTTAGAATGCTTCAACCATTGTTGTAGAATTGCAAACTTACTAATTATTGTATTCATTAACAGAGGCCCAATCAAGCTTCAACAAGAATAAGAGAGTACTCACTATGTTACTGATAGTTTTGTCAGTTGCATTGCTTTTATCTACAATAGCATGTGCTTGTAGAAAGGAAAAGAAAAGGCCCCACAAGAAAGGACCAGGTAACATAAGTCATTATCATGCTTTTAGAAATGAAACATTACACATTACAAGTTTTTATGAGTATGAATTTCGGTAGATTCATCTAATCAAGAGAACATGGAAATGAACATACCACAATATTGTAGGAAACTGGGCTCATACCGTTGATAAGGATCATTCAAGTCTTCAAATTGAAAACCTTGATGAACTACCTTCTTTTAGCCTGTATGAAATCTCTATTGCTACCAATAACTTCAGCATTGATAATAAGATTGGAGAAGGTGGCTTTGGTCCAGTTTACAAGGTAACTTATTGATGCTTTCAATTAAAACGTAATACATATAAGTATCAAGAAAGAAATTTTGATACAAGATGCAAAACAAATACCGGGATCATGATCAATTCCAACAATTTGTCTTTTAGGGTTTGTTGATAGACGGACAAGTAATAGCTGTAAAGCGACTCTCCGAAACATCCAATCAGGGACTTGACGAATTCATGAATGAAGTCATTTGTATTGCCAAACTTCAGCATCGGAATCTTGTGAAGCTCCTTGGATACTGCATTAATGGAAATGAAAAGATTCTGATATACGAATACATGGATAACAGAAGCTTGGACTCATTTCTATTTGGTTTGATTCACTCTAGTGCTTCACCTCACACTTATAATAATGTTGTCAAGTTTATTAGACATTAAGTAATTCATATTGGGCAGATGAAACTAGAAGTTCAATGCTTGATTGGCCTAAGCGGTTTGGCATAATCCATGGTATTGCTCGAGGTATTCTTTATCTACATCAAGACTCCCGCCTCCAAATCATCCATAGAGATCTCAAGGCAAGTAATATCTTGCTCGATAGTGAAATGAATTCAAAAATATCCGACTTTGGCCTTGCTCGAAAGTTTGTTGGACAGGATGGCTTAGCTAAAACAAAGAAGGTGGTCGGGACATAGTAAGAATTTTATAAAACACGGCCAACTAGATTAATGCTAATTAACATGCATGTCTTTCCTAAATAAAATGGAAAACTGCGAACAAATGCAAAACTTTGTTTCTAATATGTGTTTATTAATTGACCTTGGCTGTAGTGGTTACATTTCTCCCGAGTATGCAGTACATGGACGTTTCTCCATAAAGTCGGATGTATTTAGCTTTGGTGTAATTGTGTTGGAGATAGTTAGTGGGAAGAAAAATAGAGGGTTCTCTCATGATGGTCATAGCGACAACCTTCTTGGACATGTAAGTTAAATTGGCAGACTATTCCTCACAATCTAGACCAAAAACCAGTGTTTCTTCACCATGTAGCATACTCATATCAAGTCTGGTTTCATTTCATTCAGGCATGGAGACTCTATAGAGAAGACAAGTCCATTGAAGTCATGAGTGCATCTTTACGCAACTCGTGTGTGGTGTCTGAAGTACTACGATCAATACATGTTGGATTATTATGCGTGCAACATCATGCCAAAGATAGGCCAACTATGTTGTCAGTGGTTTTGATGCTGATTAGTGAGGGTACATTGCCTCCACCAAAAAAACCAGCTTTTTTCACTGAAGAAAGTTACCCTGACATCGTTTCTATTTCATCACAAGAGGACTACATGATAACACTATTGTATGCTAGATAGAAAGCATGTGGCTACTAATGATGTACAAATATTTGTTTTGGACACCTCCATATGTCTCCTCCTTTTTCCTTATTCAGTTTTCGCTTTCCAAATTGCAATCATGGATTTAAAGCTTGTGAGAATAATTCTTTGTTTGTGGAAGATCATTGGTAAGAGTATGGAACCAAAAGAGAAGTTGATATGTTCCATGAAGGGGCTATTTACTATTTAATATTAAACATAAAGCGACTTATATATTTGTTTTTTCTTTTATAAAAAGCATGCCATTTCGGAACAACATATATGAAATTTGGGGGGGGGGGGGGGGGGGGGTTACAAGTAGAATTGCATATTACATGCAATAAAATCTGAATTGTCTTGGAGACATTTTTATACTAGATAAGTGGCATACAAATTATAATTGTGGAATTATACTCTTTCTTTCCCTCTAATACGACTTGCGCTATAATCCTATTTTGACCTACGTATAAAAATTTCATTTGAACATCTTGTTGTATTTCAGACTTAACAAACAAACAATCTGACGATTAGTATTGTAAACTAATGTTGAATCGTTACTAAATCTACTACGAGCATATCGACAAATAATATAGAAAATTAAGTGTCGATTAATAATAAATAGAATTATTATTATTAATTACAGAATTTCGTACAGAAACCATATTAAAGATTAAAACCAACCCAAAAATCGTTGGTTCTTGACTAGTAGGATAGCACTCGGTAAACTAAACTTCCAATTTAAATTCTTGAGGTTCCATCACCGTTAATCCGTTATAAAGATAAACCCACATCAGTCACATTATAATACTATACGTAAAATACACTGATACAATGCATATGGAATCCCAAACGGAACCAACGAATAAGAAATGTGCCTAAATAATATTGGCCCTATGAGTGGACCGACTATAATAATTAAGGTGCTGTTTGTTTTTGAAGAGATAAAATGTCTACAGTCTGCGGACCACATCTGCAGAAGAAGAGGTTGACCAAATGTCTGCAGTCTGCGAGAAAAAGACTGTTTGTTTTTTAAGTCTGCAAACTGCTAAAATAAATTTAGAATAAATAAATTGATGTTTTCAACACTGAAATTTAAATAAACTAATAATTCTTATTTTAGAACATTGAAATTTAATCCATACAATAATCATAATAAAATTCTATTAAAAACATTTATTTCATATTTTGCATTAAATACTCGGCGATTTATCCCGTAAATCAACAATATACTCTTGGTTCGCTGCACTATCATGTGCTTCAACCTCGTCTTCATAATCATCAACGGGCATATGGCTGTTCCAAAACGACACATTGGGTCATCGTATTGATTTAAGAACCCATCGCTCAAACCCTCTTTCTTTCATATAAATCTTCTTCAACAAGTTTTTTAGCTACATCTTCCAAATCTTTTCGTGTAAATGCATCCTTCACCTTAAGGCCATGGCCCCCTTGCTTTTCACCCTCCTATATATAGTATAATAATATTATTAACTCTATTAGAAAACTAATATACACTTTCAAAATTAAAAAAAAAAAACAATATAAAAATCCAAATTACAGATTTGTTTACTCAATAATATATTTCAACAAAAACACATAACCCGTCAAATGTTCTTATTTGTCAAACAAAATTAGGAGTACAATTTGTCTATAGTGTAAATTATTAAAAGTAGAATTTGGGTAAATTAGATATATTATAAGTTTATAATGGGTGTTTGTGATATTTAGAAATTTTATTGCGTAAATATGATATTTTCTGGTTTAATTACGGTATATGTATGAAACTACCCCTAATTATAAATATTCTATAATATTTTACAAAGGTTATTATGTTTGAATACAGTGAAGTATATACAAAGCCAAGCTAATGTTGATAATTGCAATAAAAAACATGAACACATTGAATATTATGAATTTATTACTGTGATAATTCCAGAATCCCAAAAGATAAACTTAATACAACAGGAAACACTAGAATCACTAAGCATATTCATCAAATACCATTTTATTAGCACCCTACAAAGATTCTGCGGATCGCGAATTCATTAAGAACTGATAAAAAAACTCTTTCCGCACTAGTTTGTTTTAGATTTGAAATCAACTAAAATTTCAAAAACTTATTATTCCAAACAGTATGATTTGATTTGATTCTACTGTTTTTAGTGAACTCCTCAAAGACATTTATAAAGAAATCAAAATTATAACCAATTTACGACATATCAACCACATCATATGTATCAATTCAAAGGAATTTTGATGCAAATAAGAAACAAAATAAAAACCTGGAAAAGATTATTGAGGGAGTGTAAGAGGGAAAATTCGGTAGCGGCAGGCAATTGCCGGGGCAGCGACGAACGGATTCTGCAGACGACGGCAACGATCGGCGGTGGGGAGTAATATCCGACGGTAGGAAGAAGGGAGGGAGAAGGGACTCGGCTGGAAGAAGAGAGGGAGAAGAAAATCGGGAAGGAGAAAGAAAAAACCCGATGGGGAGCGGAAAAAAATACGTAAAATTCTTAGGGCACAAATAAAAGACGCGCAAACCTTTGAAGACTCAAAAAGAGGGTGAGCCATGTCTTCTCCAAAAAGAGGACGCGCAGACCTTCTGCGGTCTTCTAAAAAACAAACGGTCTGTGGATAAAATGCCTGCCCGTCCGCAGACATAAGATGTTAAACTAGCAAGTGAAACCCAGATCAACTGGGTGGATGCATCGGGTTATATACCCAGTGGGTGAGAGGTCCCGGGTTCGAGCCTGGTTGACGCCCCATGTGGGGGATTTTCCTTGGCGTGGAGGCACAGGCTGCAGGACCCGGGCCGCCGGCTAAATGCCGACCTGGGGGAGCAGAAGGTGGTTTTACTGTGTCGCCGGTCCAAAAAAAAAAAAAAAAAAAAAAAGAGGTTAAACTAAAAACAAATAGCCCTTAAATGACAGTGCGACATAATAAAACTCGATGAACAACTACTAATACCATCAATTAAATTTCCTCGAATTTTAGTTACTAGGGAGTGGAGTGACCAAGTAATAATAAATAAATCCATTTTATTCCCTTTTTTAAATGTTTCCATCATTTACAAATTATGCTTTTACAATATTAGCACTAGATACATAAAACCGTCAAGTGAACTCTCTTTCAAAAAAAATAGTCTTGTACTACAAAATAGCATCACCTTTCCATTGTAACTTAATAATATTTGAATTAATCATTGGGTTATCATTCCATGCCAACAACCCCTCGGGTCGGTATTATGTAATGAAATTATGAAGGAATGGAATGACCAACATAATTGAATGAGCAAAGTAATTGAACGAATCACTACATTCAAATGACATGTTTGGTTGGCTCGAAAGAATGAAATTAGTCATTCATATTATTTGTTATTACTAAGTAAATTAAATTTGATAAATGAAGAAATGAATGTTATTTTATAAAATAATTTTTTATCAAATAAAGATGTATCGTTAAATAAATTACAAGTAAACATATTTCATTTCGTTCAAAATACATATGATATATTCTGCAAATAGCTAAAAAAGAATTTTCTAGCATTTAAAGGAAGTTGCAAAATAAAATGAACTACATACCATAAAATCTTAAAAAAATAAATATGATTAAAAATTCATTTATTTTTAAAAATAAAAAATTTATTTAAATGATGTTTTGAAATTTTTATAAAGATGAATATTTATAGAAGATTATAAGAATAAACGTAATTTAATTTATTATATTTTATTCCGTTCCCTGATGGAATGAAGAAAAAACACATCTATCTTATGAAATGAAAAAACACATGTATCTTATGAAATGAAATTCAACCAAAAGAAGGAATCACATTCTACGAGGAACTCATTACATTCATTCGATCAACCAAACATGCTCCTATTGTACTCGGATAATATTCTCAAATATAATATACCTAAATTGCATAGATTTTTTTTTTAATGTTTAAGATGGTTTAGAATAAATTACAGTTTTGGTCTTTATGGCTGACACGTTTTTATACTTTTAGTCCAAATATTTTTTTTACATTTTCGGTCTATATGGTTTTCAAAAGTTTACACTATTGGTATCTGGTTCATGTAAAAAAACCACATTGCCCATTCTAATTTTTTTTTCTTTCTTTAACCTATTATTTATTTAAATAATTAAAAAAATAAAATACGCCCCACCCTACACCTACACCTACCCCGTCTCTCTCTCTTGCTCTCTTTCAAGAACACTTCACCTGCTAATCTATTTGGGTCTATCTTTTCCAATTTTTTCGATTCAGGTGTGGAACTTGAGCAAAAGCCAAGAAAATTAACACACGTACTCCACCATATACAATCAGAATTCAGATTTGTTTTACACAGCTATATTCCTAAACATTTACCGCTGGTGGAGCTAAATTCAGATCAAGGTTAAGCTCTCTCCTAAAAATACTCGTATCGCGGGCGCTGCAATCCTCAGTCGACCTCTCTCTAAGATACAAATGATTTCGATGGAATTTTGAAGTTGTGCAAGGTGATGCATTACGGTTCACATTACTTTGGAATGAAGTTATTTTCATGATGAAGGAAGAAGATATGATTAGTGACCGGGAGGTGGAGCTAATGGAACTGCCGCCTACCTGTTGGAGTATCATGGTGGTCGTGTTTTCTTTTGGGTAATGAGCTGTCACTGGTAGTAAAACAGGCCAGTGAACTTTCTGGTGCACCGGACCGGTTGAAAGAAAGATATAACCCTGGTATATCCCTAACTTCGTCAAGAAATGTTGGAATTAAATCGTTGATGTGATTCCTTGCGAGATTCAAGACCTGTAAAGCCTTAAATTGGCTGCATCTTGTTCAATTCAGAGCAAATGTATAACTTTTTTGCCCAATTCAGTAATCAGGGCTTGCATTTCACCTACATATGTCTAAATTCAAGCATTGTTAGTCCAAATTCATCTTTTGATTTAACATATCGACTCAGGATCTGCTGTTTTCTTTTCTCCTCGCAATTTCGCAGGTTATGCAGTACCACTACACCTAATTTCGACCCCGGGCAGATCAAATTTGTTCGTCCCTGTATGCTAATTCTCCATCTCTTCTTTATTTACTAGGTAGCAAAAGCTCTCGCTATATTGCTGGTTTGATTCTACTTCCATCCTTTCCATTTTCCTTCACTTTTACTTGCTTTCCATGAAGCAACGAAGTGCAAATTTCTCTTCGTTAAATGTCTGTTCAACCGTTCATATGCACTAATGGAGCCATTAGTCCGATTTATTTACTAATTTTGTAAAATGTTCATACGGACTAGAACAGAGCCTTAAGGCAACATGTTAGCTGTTAGGTTAATTCTTCGTTTCTGGAATTTCATGGGTTTGAGTAATGTAACCCAAAGAGAAATGGAAATGTTGCATTAAAGGACTATTTACTTTATTCAGTATTGAACTAGATCAATCAAATACTGCACGAGATTCATGATTTATATACATATACGTGTCATAGTCGAAGTTCAAGCTCACTTCATTAACAGAGATTAGCTTCTTGCAAGTTTCTGAGAAGTTTCCCTGATCAATGTGAAGTCAATAACGAATTTTTTTAGTTCTTTAAATTGAAAAACTTTTGTGCTTTCTTTTCACAGAGATCCAAATACCCAAGAAAAAGAGTCCCAAATCAGCAGGTCCAAAGATACCGAGCATGTTGCCTTTTAGAAGTTGCAGTTCCTAGCATTGATATCCCCTTATCAGCTTCAATCAATTTGGCAGAACCCATGTATGTAAACCTTCCTTTTCCCCCTCCTTTTCCTTTTTATTATTATCCCTCTGTGTTTTGAAATTGCCACACTTGGAAGTTAGACCTACACATTTTCTAGCAAAAACCTTGACACTATAGTTAAATGTCCAAAATACCCTTCAATGTCTAGGTGTCTACGAATAAGTACAATCTTGTAGACTAAAATCGACACCCTTCATGGTCAAACCCGTAGTTTCAGCATATAATATTACAGAAAAAACATGGAAATCTTGCATAGAGGTAGTACTTTTCCGGGCATAGAGGCATGGAGGGAGTTCCTTTATGAGCAAAATACAAAAAGGCACATGTAATTTCATCATCATATTGATTTAAATACTTGACTATTTCCTGTAACCATTAAACCGTCATTTTACTTTTTAAGACCGTTAATAAGAATTATTTTGTGGTTTACACGAATTTTTCATTGAACTAATGCTTTTTATATGATAGTTCAGCGGCTAAATCATCAGAATCACCAAGCCAATGAGGAAAGACCACTACAAGTTGTTATCATTACTAAACAAGCATCACTGCAACCGCCAATCAATCCAACAAATCCACGCTCACTTAGTAACCACCGCCGCCGTAATCCAAAGACCGCCACCCATCAGTCTCTGGACCGCAGTCCTCCGGCATTACTCACTTGGGGATTCCCCGGACGAGGCTTTTTTGCTCTATAAGCACCACCTCCATCCAACCACCTTGTTTTTTGGCGATAGTTTCACATATGCTTTCTTGATCAAATCCTGTGCTAATTCACAGCTACCCATGTCGGGTTCACAGCTCCATACTCTCACGTTCAAATTTGGGTTTCAGAGTCATGTTTACGTGCAAACTGCTTTAGTCAACATGTACGTTGTATGTGGGTGTTTACTCGAATGCCGCCAAGTGTTCGATGAAATGCCTGAAAGGAATCTAGTCACGTGGAATGTTTTAGTAACAGGTTTAGCAAAATTAGGCGAAATTGTATTAGCACGCTCTTTCTTTAATGTAATGCCAATTAAGAATGTTGTTTCTTGGAGCGGTATGATAGATGGGTATACACGAGCAAATCAACCCAAGGAAGCAATTTCATTGTTTCAACGCATGCTTGCACTTACCGGTAATACAAAGCCAACCGAGATAACAATTTTAGCAATTTACCCTGCAATTTGGAATCTTGGGTCTTTGGAGTTATGTCAATCAGTTCATGCTTACGGAGAGAAAAATGGATTTTATACGACAGATATACGTGTCACGAATGCTTTAATTGATGTGTATTCAAGGTGCGGGAGTGTGGATAGCGCTTCACGAGTTTTTGAGGGAATAACAAGTGAAAAGAGGAATTTAGTGTCGTGGACATCGATTATCTCTGTATTTGCAATGCATGGAATGGCAAGAGAGGCTGTGGATAGTTTTAAAAGAATGGAGGATGTAGGCATGAAGCCTAATAGGGTTACTTTTTTAAGCATTTTAAGTGCTTGTAGTCATGGTGGATTAGTTGAAGAAGGGTTAGTGTTTTTCAAGAAAATGGTGGATGAGTCTGGTATTGTGGCTGATATAAAGCATTATGGGTGCTTGGTTGACATGTTGGCGAGAGCAGGGAGGCTTGAAGAAGCAGAGAAAGTGGCTTTGGAGGTACCGAAAGATTTGGCTAATGATGTTATTTGGAGGATGCTTCTTGGGGCATGTAGCTCCCATAATGACGTTGAGACTGGAAAGAGAGTCACAACTAGAATATTTGAAAAGGAGAGAGGTTACTCTAGTGATTATGTGCTTTTGTCAAACATTTACTCTGGTGTTGGTGATTATTTTGATTCGGAGAAAGTTAGGAGAAAAATGGATGAAATGGGCGTTTGTAAACTACCTGGTCGTAGTTCCATTTAAGCACTCTGATGGGAAATATCCATCGGAGCTGAAATTTGCTTGTATATTTATGCAGATTGGTAATCGAATTGTTGGCTTTGAAGAATTCTTATCAACAATGTATAGTTTTTCATTGTTAATTTAATCTGTCCAAAACTTAATGATAATTAAAGTTATGGTTTAAAAAAGTTAAATTGACCAACAGAAAAAACAAATTACATGTAGGACAGTAATAGTATATACATTCACTCGATTATAAACTAGACTTGCAACTCAAATTCTCGAGGCTCCATAGCCAGTCCCGGTAATCCGTTATAAAGACAAACACGCATTAGGCATGCTAAAAAAACTGGTCAAACTAGACCGGACCGGCCCCCAAGCAAACCGGTACACGCTTTGTTTGTCCAGTTCCCGGTTCTACGTTTTAGGCTTCAACGGTTCCCGGTTCTTCAGGTTCGGTTCCACCCAGTTCTTTTAAAGTAACCGGTTTTTTATTTCCTTTATTTTGTAGGTATAGTTGTATGCATGTATATAAAGAGAAATTAGGACTTGTGACTTGTATATTTCAATTTAAATGACTTTACGTATACTTTGGCTCTGGTTGCTTCGCAGACAACTTCCAACCACAAATTTGAATGTTCATTTGCTTTTTAATATGTTTCGGCATGTTCAAAAAGTTACGACTTACGATATATCATACATATATATTATACAAATTAAAAAATAAAATTGCATACTTTTTCTTTTTAATACGGAAATCTCTTCCTTATATTTTGTAATTTGTATGGTACGACTCGTAAACCCTTCTTCTCGCAACCCACCCCACGACTCGTAAACCTTTCTTCTAGCCTTCAGTCATATGCGATCACAATTCAGAAAATCACAAGTCCACGATCACGACAGCAACAAGCCAACAATCCGATTTCAAATTTGAAGTTTTACTGTGTTTGTTTTAATGAAATGAGATGATAGATTGTCTTAATGGGTAAAACTGTTTTGTAATCGGCGAACCGGAACCGGTATACTAGTCATCTGTCTGGTTCCGATTTTCGTTTTTCACCCTTCGTCGGTCCTCGATTCTACCGGTTCTCGGTCCGGTTCGGAACCGACGATCATCCCAACCCACATCAGACACACGATAGTACTATACTACTACACATACACGGACACTGATCCAATGCATATGGAAGCCCAAGACGAACCATCGAACAGGAAAATCAACCCAACGAGTGGAGAGACTATAATCATTATGCCATACAATGATAGTCGGTGAACTCTTGCTAATACCATCGAATATCTTTCCTCGAATTTTAGTTACAAGGGAGTGGAGTGACCGAGTGACCAAATAATAATAATAATAGATCCATTTTATTCCCTTTTTTTTAACGTTTCCACCATTGACAATCTACGTCTTTACATTATTCGCATTTGCCACATAAATTCTTTAAAAGAAACTCAAAAGGGTAGTCTTGTAATCCAAAATAGCAACACGTTTCCATAATGACTTAATAATATATGTGAATTAATCCTTGCGTAAATTCCATGCCAGTAACCACTATTATCCTCTAATAAGATTTCTCAAATCCAAGGTTTTAAAACCCGGGTTGATTCAATCGGTCGAACCGGTTAGACAGTGACCTGGTGAAGAAAGCGTGTTCATTATGACCGGTTTTTACTTTTTTGCTAATTCCCAACTCGGATTGAACCGGCCGATTTTCTAAAAAACCGGTTGGACTGGTGACTCAGAACCGGGTTAACCCGTCTGTTAACAAAAAATTAGATTTTGGGCTTCAAAATTTTTGGTTAAAGAATTTAATGTTCAGACTTTTAAAATTGTCCACCATTGGTTCATTAAATTTAGTAAAAAATTTCCTATAGAAAGTTGATAAAATAACTATTTTGATACGAAAAATATGAAATTACATTGTTCATATTTTATAAATATAATTATATATTGAAAAATAAAAATTTATGAAAATTATAATAATCGAGTTAACTCAGTGATTGAACCGGTTAACCCGTGACCCGATGATCGCACCGCATCAACCAAAAACACGGGTTTCAAACCATTGCTCAAATCTCAAATACGATACACCTAAATTGCATAGAAAGTTTTTTGGATGTTTCGAAGAGTTTATGTAACTCTTACTATAGGGTTAATGACTTGAGAGAGTAATATACTTTTGCAAATGTTTACATTTAGGTAACATTGTTTTTTTGTGCACATTTAGGTAACATGCTTATTATACTTGTTCAGAAACTGCTAACAATAATTTTTTTGTGCATATTTATGTTACATACTTGTTATACTTGTTCAAAAACGGGTAAAAATGTTTTTTTTGTTCACATTTAGGTAAAAATATTGTTACCTAAATATGAACAAAAAAACATTGTTACCCGTTTTTGAACAAGTATAACAACTATGTTACCTAAAGGTGTATAAAAAAAACATTGTTACTTAAATATGAACAAGTATAACAAGTATGTTACCTAAATATGCACGAAAAAATAATGTTACCTAAATATAAACATTTACAAAAGTATATTACTCTCTCACGACATTAACACCTTATTATACGGCTTCCACATGGCAAAAAGTATGCGGTTTCCATGTGTATACAAGTGAATGGGTACCATGCGAAAAATCATATCTAAAGAATCAATGTTTTTATAACCGTTTTGGTCCAGTTTGGTTTGATCGGTATGTAAAAACCCGGACGTGACTAGACCGTTCAAAACCAGGATAACCTTCGCTTCTCTTTCTAGTGGGAAGCTCTATCATACATTCTTCCAATTTCGCTTCGATGGCTGCATCTTGTTCAATTCAGAGCAAATGTATAAATTTTATGCCCAATTCAGTAATTAGGGCTTGCATTTTACCTACAAATAATTCATCTTTCGATTGAACATATCGACTCAGAATCTGCTGTTTTATTCTCTCTTCGCAATTTTGCAGGTTATGCAGTACCACTACACCTAATATCGACCCCGGGTGGATCAAATTTGTTCTTCCCTGTAAGCCAATTCTCAATCTCTTCTTTAATTTACTAGGCAGTAAATGCGCTCACTGTCTGCTGGTTTGATTCTACTTCTATCCTTTCCATTTTTTTTAATTTTAATTAGTTGCATTAAGCAACCAAGTTCAAATTTCTCTTTGATTATGTGTGTTCAA
Organism: Cichorium intybus; assembly: GCA_023525715.1. Lineage (NCBI taxonomy): Eukaryota > Viridiplantae > Streptophyta > Magnoliopsida > Asterales > Asteraceae > Cichorium > Cichorium intybus. Next base: position 3,516,040 of record CM042016.1, read on the forward strand.
CTGTTGATATGTACTAGAATGGAGCCAGTAGTCCAATTTATTTGCTAATTTTGTAAAATGTTCGTATTGACTAGGACAGAGCCTTAAGGCAACATGTAAGCTGTTAGGTTAATCCTTGGCTTCTGAAATTTCATGGGTTTGAGTAATGTAACCCAAAGAGAAATGAAAATGTTGCATAAGAGGACTATTTACTTTATTCGAGTATTGAACTAGATCAATCAAATACTGCATGGGATTCATGATTATATAAATATACGTGTTATAGTTGAAGTTCAAGCTCGCTTCATTAACATAGATTAGCTTCTTGCAAGTTTCTTAGAAGTTTCCCTGATCAATGTGAAGTCAAACGAATCTTTGGAGTTCTTTACATTGAAAAACATTTTTGCTTTCTTTTCACAGAGATCCATATGCCCGAGAAAAAGAGTCACAAATCAGCAGGTCCAAAGATACCGAGCATGTTGCCTTTTAGAAGTTGCAGTTCCTAGCATTGATATCCCCTTATCAGCTTCAATCAACTTGGCAGAACCCATGTATGTAAACCTTCCTTTTCCCCCTCTTTTTCCTTTTAATTATTACTCCCTCTGTGTTTTGAATTTTCACCACCATGTCAATTAAGCCACATAATTATTTTCTATAGTGATCAAACCATTATACCATTTTCCATTAAAAAAAACATTTTTCTCGGTTACACCGTTTTGGAAAAATAGGCAAAATACAAATATAATAGTTCAATTGCTAAAATGGATAAATAATAATAATAATAATAATAATAATAATAATAGTTCAGTGGTTAAATCGTGGCTAAATTGATAAAAAGTAATTGTTCAATGACTAAATCGATGAAAAAGTAATGGTTCAGTGGCTAAAGTGATAAAATAATAATAGTACGTTGTGTCCATTTGTACTTTGCCCTGATACCATAATTGGTAAGCAGGAAAAATGTTTTCTTTTAAACAGCCAACGAAAGTGTAATGGTATAATCACTGAACAAAAATTGTTAAGCGGCGAAATTGGTACAATGGTGAAAGTAGAGGTGCTTTTCATATTTTGCCAATTTTTATTTTTAACCCGATCTTTAATCCTTAACAGAAGAGATGCATCTAATCTGATACCAGAGTACATGCAAAGGTTGGTTTTGATGGATCTAGACCCGGGAACAGCTAAATTGGCCATAGCCATATTGGGGCCTTTTTTGTCAGCATTTTCGTTCCTGTTCATTGTAAGAATTGTCATGTCATGGTATCCAAAGCTTCCTGTTGGAAAATTCCCGTATGTGGTAGCATACGCCCCCACAGAGCCGATTTTAACAGTGACACGAAAGGTGATTCCGCCCCTTGGTGGAGTTGATGTAACTCCCGTGGTTTGGTTTGGATTAATCAGTTTCCTAAATGAAATATTAGTCGGCCCTCAAGGCTTGCTTGTCCTCCTATCTCAACAGGTTTAGATTATGTACCGAATCATACACGGAATCTACATTTTTGAAACATAATTCTCTCTCTGAATAAACTTTGTGGGTTAAGCGCTTGATCTGGATAGCTATACATGGTTGTTTCCTTTTGACTTAATTGGAACAGAATGATTTCATGGATCAAATAATGAACATTGTTAAGATTGATAATATTGTATCTGTATGTAATACTTTATCCAAATATAACTCATTACCTATTGAGCTACTTCACCCATACAGATCCTAATGGAGGGGAAAAAAGAAAGAGCTCCTTAATCTAGTTGATTGTAATGCCAAAAAGACAGATTCGGTCAAAGCCTGGTCAAAGCTGGTATAAAAAAGCTCGACATAATCTGAATGCATGAATACTTGGACTAATAAAGGAGTGATGGACTGGACTCTGTCAGCTTATATACCTGGTCTGGTACGGTACGGGTCGTGGTCGTTCTTGTCTGGTTTTGGTCTTTATATATCTATAATATTTATTGACACTAGTAATGAAAAATACAAAAAATGAGAAAAAACAAAAAAAAACAATAAAAATGTACGAGTGGAAAAGGTTAATGCAAGATTTTTGCATTTTATGGTCAGATTAAATGATTAAACCATCGTGAAGTTTTTGCTGGTATATTGCTTGTATATTGTATACGTGATATTGCTTCAAATAAAGAGTGGTGGTTTCTGTTACGCTCTCAGCTCATCCTAGAATTTGGGGTGATAGGAACACAATAAACGTAATATGCGTCTTGGATAAAACCAAAATGATTATAGAATTTTGGGACGGTCTCAAATGACGAGTGGTGGTTTCTACTTTCTGTAATGCTCCCGCTCATCCTAGAATTTGTGGTGGTAGGAACAAAACAAAAATAACATGTGTCTTGGATAAAACCAAAATGATCATAGAAATTTGGGACGGTGGGAACACAACAAAAATAACATGTCTATGTAAAATTCAAGCACCGAAAAAGGAGAAATTGTATGTTAAGTTCTCTAAGTCTTAACTTTTGGATATGAGAAGTGTGGTCTTTGGGTCGTGTGGTTAATCTAGATGAAATTAAGGTTGACTTGATGAAGGTTGAAGCAGTGATGAAGTAAGATCATCATGAATCTATGTAGTCTCAACAATTATCGAAAATATTCGAGAGGCTTAGGTATTGGGCATCAGAAGAGGAAAACATGATGGAAGAAGATCTGAATAATTTAGTCACCTTCGAATATGACAATAGAGGACTAAAAGTCGGATATGGTTGCCAAAGTTTGGGAGTATACAAGACCTTCTCATGGAAGAATCTCATCAATTATTATCATTTATTCACCCGGTAGGCACCAAGATGTACTAGAACTAAAATTGTATTATTTGTGGTTGTCGATGAAAGTAGATGTAAAGATATGTGGCCTAATGTATGACATGTTTACAAGTGAAAACTCAAGATCAGAAGCTATATGGGAACTTGGAATCTTTACTAGTGAAGTTGTAGCAAGTAATTCTTGAATTGGATGTGTAATAGGGTTGTGATTCAAACCCTAAGTTTGCAATAAGCTATAGTTGAGTGACTAGAACTATGACAAGTGAATACAAGATATTAACACATATATGGTGTGTGTGGTATGGTGTAGGTGTTCAAAGTGAAGAGAAGACACTTTGGCCTACCAATTGTACCATCTGGAACGGTGTGAAGCTACTATATCCAGGTCAGTAACTCTACCTAACATGTTAGTTGTAACTCTACCTAACGTGGGACAATTCTCGTTGATAACTTATTGTAATTTCCAGAGCACTTGAGTATCTTAAAAGATTATTTATATTGTAAATGAATTTTTTTTTTGGTATACTCTCTGCTGAAAACTAGGCGTTACACGACATGACACATTTACAAAGTCAAACGCCTCATTCCGCTAAACCGACACGATAATAAACATATTAATACGGTAAGACATGATAATTAAACGGATCGGGTTAGGGCCAAACTCTTTCAACCCGCTTATTGTTTCAACGCGACGACAAGAAGCGCTTGTCAAGTCTAATGGTAGTGAGGTTGAAAGAGAAAGAGAGCGATGGGAAGGAAGGGGAGGGCGTCATCTAAATAAATTAATGATATAAACAATAGAAAATTATATAGGACAAAACAATTCTTTTACAATTTCGTCTTTAACACATGCATAACTTAACAGAATACATTTTACTGTCGTTGGTGAAAAAATATAGTAAAATGAGCAACAACATTACAAAATTAAAAGTTTAGACATCAAAATTACAACAAGTCGATTAACTTCATCACCATTCTTGTAATTTACTATTTTAAAAAGACAAAATTCATAAATGGTCCACGTGGTTTCACAAAATATCAACTTTAGTTCCTAATTTTCAAAAACCTCAAGACAGTCCCTGTGGTCTGAATTTTTTCATAAATGGTCAATCCGTCAACTTTTGCAGTTAAGTAGATAACGGATGATGATGAGGGCAAAATGGTCTTTACCATAGCAGGGACCATTTATAAAGAATATCAAAGTATTTTTCGTTACATGTATGGTCCATGTGGTTTCAATTTGTATCATCATTGGTCCCTACTTATATGAAATGACTTTATTTACATTTTTAATTTTTTTTCTTTCTCTTTTCTTTTTTCCTTTTCCTATTTCTTTTAGTTTTTATTTCATATTATTAATATATTATTTAAAGAATTTTTTATACCATTTTTGTATATTTTACCTTTTTTTAGTTTTTTTTCTTTTCATTTTCCTTTTTCTTTTAGTTTTTTCCCTTTTTTAATACATTATTTAAAGATTTTTTATTTTTATATCCTTCTTATTATATTTTAACTTTTTATTTTTTTGTTTTTATATTTTTCATTTTTCTTTTTCTTTTGTTTTTTTCCATTATTTTAATACATTATTTAAACACTTTTATTTTTATTATATTATATTTTTTTAGTTTCTTTTTTTTTCCTTTTCCATTTTTCTTTTTCTTTTAGTTTCTATTTGTTTTTCTTAATACTTTATTTAAAAATCTTTTACTTTTATACCCTTTTTATTATATTTTACCATTTTTAGTTATTTTTCTTTTTTCTTTTTTTAGTTTATTTTTCATTCTTTTAATACATTACTTAAAGTTTTTTATTTTTATACCTTTTTATTATATTTTACCTTTTAGTTTCTTTTGACTTTTTTCTTTTCCCTTTCCCTTTTCCTTTTTCTTTCAGTTTCTATTTCCTTTTAAATACATTATTTAAATATATTTTTATTTTTATTCCATTTTTATTATAGTTAACCTTTTTTAGGTCTTACTTATTTGTCAATGTTTACGACGACAACATGGTTAGCACAGGCGACGAGGACGTGGATTAAGCATAACTCATTAAAGTTTATAATATGTACTCTAAATTGTGTTCCATCAGTTTAATGAGTTTTATTGATATAAAAAAATAGAATAAAGATGAACTCACGGTGCTGCGGGAGGAAGAAATCGACGACGAAGGTGGTGGACGATGGTGACTGGCGATGGTGGTAATGGTGGTACATGGTGGTGGTAATGGTGGAAGCCTTTTCTTACTTAATAATAATTTAAAATAAATCTAAATCTAAATTAACTAGAAAGAAAAAAAGGAAAAACTAAAAAAAGGAAAAATAAAATAAAAATGGTATAATATAAAAAATCTTTAAATAATGTATCAAAAAAGAAATAGAAACTAAAAGAAAAAGGTAAAGGGAAAAAAAGAAAAAAAAAACTGAAAAGATAAAATATGATAAAATGGTATAAAAATAAAAATCTATAAATAATATATTGAAAGAATGAAAAATAAGCTTAAACAAAAAAGAAAAACAAAAAAGGAAAAAAAAACTAAAAAAGGTAAAATATTATAAAAATGGTATAAAAATAAAAAATCTTTAAATAATATATTAAAAAAATGAAAAACTAAAATAAAGAAAACAATAAATAAAAAAAAGAAAAAGAAAAAGAAACTAAAAAGGTAAAATATATAAAAAGGATATCAAAATAAAAATATTTAAAAATATATCAAAATAGAAAAATCTTTAAAAAGGGTATCAAAATAAAAAATCTTTAAAAAACTAAAAGAAAAAGGAAAATAAAAAACTAAAAAAGGTAAAATATATAAAAAAGGTATAAAAATAAAAAATATTTAAATAATGTATTAGAAAAAGGAAATAAAAAGGAAAAGGAAAAGAGAAAAAAAAAATCAAAAAGATAAAATATAATATTTCAAACATCTTTTATATAAGTGAGAGACCAATGACGATACAAATTGAACTCATATGGACAACCGATGTAACAAAAAATACTTTTAGATTATTCATAAATGGTCCCTGCTATAGAAAAAACCATTTTGTGTTCATTATCGGCCACGAATGAATCATTTATGAAGTTTTGTATTTTAAAAAGGATGTAAATAGACAATCTAATATTTTGCAACTTTAAAAGGTGTAGAAGTGCTGCCTTTTCCTAGTCATAATCACACACGATGTTGTAGGCATTCTACACCCCTCAAGAGTGTGAATTGCAACACACCCCTCAAGAGTGTGAATTGCAACACCCTTCTCCAAAGTCTGTTATTTCTAGTGTTCTTTTAGAGTGACAAGATCTTGATCTCCCAAAATGTCGAATCACGAGACTCCAATGGTAAGACCAAAGAGGAAGAAGGTGTGGGTCGATTATCTGGTCCAATTCCGATGGGTTTGGGTCATATTTCTAGTACTTCCCATGTCTCTTGCATTGTACATGTTCATGTATCTTGACCAAGTTAGATCACAACGGAAGTCATACAAGCAGCTCCAAAACGAACACAAGAAAAATGTCATAAAAGCTATCAAAAGGTTGAAGGAAAGGAACCCCTCGAAGGACGGTCTTGTCTGTACAGCCCGAAAGCCCTGGGTTACAGTAGGCATGCGGAATGTAGACTACAAGCGAGCTATGCGCTTCGAAGTAGACCTTTCATCTTTTCGTAACATTCTTGAAATCGACCATCAGAGAATGATCGCAATATGTGAGCCGTTGGTGAAGATGGGACAGATTACAAGGGCCACTGTCCCAATGAATCTTGCACTTGCGGTTGTCCCAGAGCTCGATGATCTTACTGTTGGTGGGCTCATCAATGGCAGCGGACTCGAGGGAAGCTCGCATTTGTACGGGCTTTTCTCTGATATCGTTGTTGCTTATGAGATAATTCTTGCAGATGGGCGGGTTGTTCGTGCTACAAAAGATAACGAGTATTCTGATCTTTTCTATGCGATCCCGTGGTCTCAAGGGACCCTGGGCTTGCTTACTTGTGCTGAAATCAAGCTTATACCCATCAAAGAATACATGAAATTAACATATAAACCTGTACAAGGCAACATAAGTGATCTCACAAAGGGATACATCGATTCTTTTGCACCAGAATTTGGAGATACCGATAGTGAAAATGTTCCAGATTTTGTAGAAACGTTGATCTACAGTCCTAGTGAAGCTGTTTGCATGACGGGAAAATATGCGTCGAAAGAAGAAGCGAAGATGAACTGGACCAAGATCAACAACATCGGTTGGTGGTTCAAGCCATGGTTCTACCAACACGCTCAGAGAGCACTCAAGAAAGGCGAATTCGTTGAATATATTCCGACTCGAGAATATTATCATAGACATACTCGAAGTTTCTTCTGGGAATCAAAGCTGATCCTTCCATTTGCTGATCAATGGTGGTTCCGATTCCTCCTTGGTTGGACGATGCCACCAAAAATCCCTCTCCTAAAAGTCGCCCAAACCGAAGCCATGAAAAACTATTATCACGACATGCATGTCCTTCAAGATTTGCTTGTACCTCTTTACAAGGTTTCTGATGCTTTAGAGTGGGCACATCGTGAAATGGAGGTATATCCCATTTGGGTTTGCCCACACAAACTATACAACCACCCATATAAAACCATGGTGTCTCCTGAGCCAGGGTTCGCGCAACATCGCAGGCAGGGGGACACCAAAGACGCCCAGATGTATACTGACATTGGGCTCTACTACGCACCAGGATCAGTCTTGAGGGGTGAAGTCTTTGATGGGTCTGATGCAGTCCGTCGAATGGAGACCTGGTTAATTGAAAACCATGGGTTCGAAACACAGTATGCTGTCAGTGAACTCAGCGAGAAGGACTTCTGGAGGATGTTTGATGGCGAGCTTTACGAGAAGTGTCGAGTGAAGTATGGAGCTGTGGGGAACTTTATGTCTGTGTACTACAAGAGCAAGAAAGGTAGGAAGACCGAAAAGGAAGTTCAAGAAGCCCTCGAGATTCCGTGTCGGTCAGCCAACGGATTAGTTCATTCGTACCAGTGATCTTTCATCCAACTCGTAACTAATATATATACCTATTCTCTTGAATCAACAATCGTGGGCTCGTTATATAATAAAGGTTCAGCCTCTAGCATGGGAACTTGTTTAGTGCTGATTCTCTTTCGACCGGATTGAAAACTTTTTGTTTTTCGTTTTTGTGTTAATGTTCTTCAGAAAATGGAACTGTCGAAAAAAAAATGCTATATTCGATAAACGTTTATATTTTTGAAAACCAGAAAGCGGTATCTAATATTAGCTGTGCACAACTGCACATATCACCATGTTAACCAATTTTGGCCCGAGTCCTGGCCGAGGCCGTAACCAATTATAGGAAAGATCCAATTCAAGTGAGACCTGGTTACGGGAGTCCCGCTGGTTATGTATGTAGGCCGATTCTCCTACCTGCCGAGTAAGATCGAAGCCCCAATTAAAAGTTAGTAAATGATATAACCGACTAGGGGTGAGCTTTAGGCCCGAATTAACCGACCCAACCCGGCACCGGTGCCGGAACCGGACTGGTTTACCTCTCTCGGGACGGTGCCCCAGTTCTTGTGATTTAGTGTTTTCGGTATAGGTTCGGTATGTAAAAATCGGTTTTTTACCCGACCGGACCGGGAAATAATTAACGTCTAAGTAAGGGTGACCAAAAACCGAACCGCAAACCGAAAACCGTAACCGAATGAATAAACCGATGGTTTGGTTTTTTAATTTTTAAATACCGATTACTTGTGGTGCGGTGTGGTTTTCCACTATATACCGCACCGAAAACCACATCACACCATTCGTAAAACCGCACCGCAAAACCGCGCCATATGATCTATTAAATATTTAATTAATATATATTGCATATTCAAGTATTTTTTTTAAATAAAGTTGACTAAAAGGAAGCTAATAAACCGAACCGCATTTAAAACCGCAAACCGCATCAAATACAAAAACCGAACCGTGCGGTTTTAATAATCTAAAAACTGGTCTATGCAGTTTTCGGTGCGGTTTTAGCCAAAAACGGTACCAAACCGCACCACGCTCACCCCTTCGTCTAAGTTTGTTCCGTATGACGGTGCACCTACGTAATATATATAACATTTGACCTAGTCCATTATGGAAAATAACCCAATTAAAAGCCCTAATAGGCTAATATATAGTTTAATATTTACGTGATTTACCCTAGTCGATCAAAATTCAAAAGGCACTATCGATCAAGAAGCTTCGTGAAGGAGAAAGAAAAGAAGCCGTGAACTTGAAGTCTTGAAGTCATCAATCATTATCGTGAAGTTAGCAGGAAGTTTGGTAATTAATTTAAAGTATGTTTACTATTAATTTAAAGTTCCTTGAATAACATTTGGTAAGTCTTCATTGAATTAAACGACTTAGCGTGAAGTTAACAGGAAGTTTGGTAATTAATTTAAAGTTGGTTTACTATCAATTTAAAGTTCCTTGAATAAGATTTGGTTAAGCAAGTCTTCATTGAATTAAGCGACTTGCACTTTGAGTAACATTTGGTTAAGATCAAGTCTTCATTTACTATTAATTTAAAGTTCCTTCAATAACATTTGGTTAAACTAATTTAAAGTTTCTTGAATTTAACGACTTGCAGCCTTGCACCATTTGAATTCAAGAATCAATATCAATCATTGGTAAACCAATACATTTTTTGGTGAACGATTGAAATTGCATTGACGATTGAAGAAAAATAATTATTCTATGGATAATACTTTTAAGTGGGTTGATAAAGACTTTGATGAAGTCAAGTAAGATTTTTTATTCTATAATTGCTATGGATTGGATTGATAAAGACTTTGATGAAACTCAAGTAATATTTCTTATTCTATAATTGCTATGAAACTTCTTATGCTATGATTTCTATGAAATTTATTATGCTATGATTTTGTTTAAGTCTGTGAATTTGATTGTTACATGTAAAATTTTGTTTGTAGGGTAATGAAGATGAGTTTATTGATGATACACCACCAATAGTTAATAATATTAGCGATAAATCGGAAAACGACGACGTGTCAAAGCCTAAGAAACAAAAAAAAGAAAGAAAAAAAAATGTAAAGCTCCTTGTTGGGCAGGGTTCAATATATGGTGGATAGTAGAGGATGACGATGTTGAAAGAAATAATGGTGAATGTATTTATTGTAAAAAAAATACTAAGAGCCGATAGTAACCGAAATGGGACGACTGCGTTAAACAAACATTGGAAAAGTTGCCAAAAACCATGATAACCAAAAAGATAAAAATCAAACAACATTGGAATCTAAAGAAGAAAACAAATTGGGATACTAGTGTAGCAACTTGGAAACATGACGACTCTAGGATCAAACAAGCATTACTAGACCTTTTTACCGTGGACGAATTACCATTCAAGTACATTGAAAACGAGGCCTTTATTGAATATACAAACGCACTTAATGGTAGGGTTGTCTTGCCATCAAGGCATAAGATTTCCCGGGACATAGGCAATTTTTACTTAGATGAGATAAAAAAAAATTGCTTCAATACTTGAGTAACCCAAACACCACCACACACTTGATAACCGACACTTGGACATCATCTTGTCAAAAGGTGAATTACATGGTTATCATGACCCATTTTAGATGAAAATTGGGTCATGCACAAAAGAGTCATAAACTTTAAGGAGATAGATACACACAAAGGTGGGGAAATAGGCTGTAAATTACTAGCATGCATGCATACGTGGGGTATGAAAAATGTGATGTTAATGACTGTCTATAACGTTACGTCTAATGATAAGGCAATCAAAATTTTGGTAAAAAAGTTATTCAATATTTATGACGGCCGAAACATTTCCACATAAGGTGTATAGCCCACATCTTAAACCTTACCGTCAAGGATGAGCTACGATACCAAAGCTATCATGTGCAATGTATGCAAAGGGTCGTGAAGTATATTAGAGGATCCACACAAAGGATAAAGAAATTTAAACAAATTATGAAAGATTGTGGGTTACAAAGAAAAAAGTTTTTATGTGGTGACACTCCTACCCGATGGAACTCTACATTCGAGTTATTGAAATCCGCATACGAGCTACGAGAAGCTTTTTTGGAATTTGGCATCAAAGGTACTACTTTTTTATGTTCCAGCAATATCATGCATTCTATCCCATTTTCTGAAAATCCATATCTCATTCGTTTGAAGTCGGATTGACTTGGTTCTTTTTCTAGCATGTAATTTAGTGTTTGTAGTTATGTTTAGACTATGAAAACGCGTATTTTGGTTACATTTTGACCAAGTTATAGGCCATGGAAGTTAGCATATCATATGAAAATGATCTAGGAAGGGTACCGGAGCGTTTGGACTTTGAGGCGATAAGTCATAGGGTGGAGTTTCTTGATAAGTTTAAAACAAAAACGGATAATGTATTAGCTTCAACAAAACCTTTAGTTCATTGCTTTATATGGGAAGTCTTAGATGTCAACTTGCATCTAATAAAATGGTTAACGAGAGCTAACTTTGCTCATATGGTAAAAGATAAATGAGGGAAAAATATGACAAGTATTTGGGTGACTGCGAGAAGCAAAGTGATTTTTTGTATTCTGCCGTTTTGCTAGATGCTACCATGAAGTCGTCTTTATTATTACATTCTTTTAAAACAATGATCGATGTTGACAAAGTAGGCCATAGAGTTGAAAGCGCAACAAATGCGTCGTGAGGTTGAGATGAAGATGGATAAATTGTTTAAGACATACTTGGGAATATTCGACAATGACAGATCTTCTCAACAGCAAAGTTCTCAAAAAGTTGTTGATTGTGAAGATGATCACGATTTTTTTGGAAGTTTTCTCAATACAGGAGGTGGCAACACATATTGATTGGAGAATGAGTTTAGAAGCTATTTAAATGAGCCCCAAGCAGAGTACCAAAAAGATTTTGATATCCTCGGTTGGTGGAAACTAAACGGCGCATTAAGGTTCACGATAGTTGCTCGCATGGCGAAAGGTAACGACTTCTTTTTTCTATACTTTCATGTTTCTTTTGAATATTAACGTCGTTATATCCTATAATAACTTTTTTGATAACAGACATATTGGCGATACAAATCTCAATCGTGACATCCGAGTCCACGTTTAGCACTGTTCGTAGAGTTTTAACAGACTATCGAGCTAACTTGTCGACGTTGATAGTTGAAGCTTTGTTGCGTACCCAATATTGGGTTAGAAAGACTAGGATTCCTATAATAGCCAACGTTGACGACATATTGAATGATGACGATGTAGCTTTTGGTATTTTTAGTTTCAATTCTTGTTTTATTTTGATATGATTTTTTCATCTTATTAAGTAATAACAATGTTTTCATTTTGTGTTTTATATAGAGATTGAGGAAGCTATGAACAAAGTAGATGACAAAGCTATGAGGAAGAGGCCAATAGAGAATTAGATAATTTTTTTGGATGAATTATCATCAAACTTTTTGGATTGGTTGGTATTAAACAATTTAGATTAGTTAATTAGTTTGTTAATTGAGTTTTTGTTGGATTTTTACAACTAATTTTTTGTGAGGTTAAATCATTAATATTCCCGGAATAGAACGTGTTTTTTTTGTTATGGGTGGTTAAATCGTTAACCAAAAGGCTTGTAGCCTAGCAGTACCAAGGTGTGTCCCTCAACCCAAGTGGTGAAGGTTATAGTCCCGTTGGAGTATATTAGTTTGCCGTTCTAAAAAAAAGTTGTTCATTATAACATCGTACTTTCAAAACCGGTTCCATTGATAAAAAACCTGAAAACTGGCACCGGTACCGATTCACCAACTCCGGTACGGTTCTCGGTTATGAGTTTGCTACTTTTCGGTCCCGGTTCGGTTCCGGTTCGGACCGGTTGCTCATCCCTATAGCCGACCACTTAGAGCATATACAAAGATCCATAGCTACCACATATCATAGACATGTCATGCCACATCATTAACATATAAGCTTTTAAAACGTCTACAATGATAGACCTTAAGGTGGAGACGTTCATCCCTTCCATCTTTGATGTTGCATCATCACATCAGCTCTCTCTTTCTATCTCTTGTACCTAAATTTAAGGAATGGTTGTCCCTCTCATCCCACATAAATCGGTACAAATATACATGCATAATGTACAAGTAGATGGTTCAGTGGAGGTTAGGGACCATCGGGATAGGTATGCCAAAGGTACTTCATTTTTGGCGGTACCGTATAGAATGGACAGTGTCCCCGTAGGTATCAGCCTCCTCTTCCCTTCCTACTTCTCTTCCCGAACCACACGTTCCTCCCTTATTGGTAGTCCAAATTCCTAGCTTCCAACTTAACCACTTCCTAAATATTATGTAGTCATGGACACCATACCGTGTACACATAAATCTCAACGTTACTATAAAACTCAAATTCATGTAGCGGTCCATATCTTGTGGGCATAAACGTCAAGGTGTGTAGCGGTCCATACATTGTGGGAATACATCTCAAATTCATTATATTATCAAAAGGATATAAACGGTTCATTGGTTTTATAAACTCACAATAAGGTATCCTAAGGTAACATTTGACACAGGAGACTCTAGATTAGATGAAACTAGATTTAACTGACTGAACAAAACTAGACAGATTTGGTTATGTAGGGTCTGTTAAGGCTGGAACACAATATCTAAATTACCAAATCATCTTGGGATTATTTCAATAGTTCTTTATCGTATAATAATTATGGATGTACATCTTATATAACTATATAATAATTTTATTTGAAAAGGTTGGTACATATAATATATATAAAGCAAGCGTAGACTTCAGTGTCACTAATGTTATATAGAAGTTATTCGTCTCTTTCACCTTCAAATATATGACCATCGCCGCCAATTCTTCGTCTCCTTCAAATCCATGACCATCGTCACCCTTAAGCCCCTCCGTTTCAGTCATTATCCTTAAATACTATTTAATTTAAAATACCCATGATGATGAGTACAAATATGTCGATTCGAAGGCTTGGGAACATAAACAAGATTCACAGTTGTTGCTTTTTTATCCTTGTGTCAGTTCAATTCAATGCTTAGTCTCACTGACTCATTGGTTCCTGTTGTTCTCACTGCACAAAGGTCTAAGAGGGGTGCCAATTGCTAACAATTAGGGCTGTTAGCCCTAAAACTTATGAGATACTTTTTTTGTTGAAAAGGTTTTTTGTTTGATGAAAAAAGAACACTGCTATGATGCGTGGCATTTTCAAACAACATAGTATAGTGAGAAGACTCACCTGATCTGCAACCTCAAGCTAGATAGCACTCCACGTGAGTGTCATCGGATCCCAACAACACAAACTTCCTAATAAGGATAAACTTCACTTAGTAATCCTAAACCCCAAAAGAATAAATCTCCAAGACCTGTACCCCGAAACCCCCAAGTTTGACCAAAAGTCAAACTGGTCAAAAAGTCAACAATCAAAGATCAAAGTCAATGGTCAACAAAAAAGTCAACCTTCACTTAGCGCCACTATCACCTAAGGATAGCGTCGCTAAGTATAATGGTCGCGAAAACCCAAATTCACAGAGATAGTGTTGCTATCTGTAAGACCGTAATCCTGAAATGCTAAGTCTTGAGTTAAAGGAAAAAAAATCGGGTGAAAAAAAAGGTTAATGTGGTTTTAGCATCGCTAATGTGCTTTTAGCATCGTTAATGTGCTTTAGCGTCGCTAATGTGCTTTTAACGTCGCTAATGTGCTTTTCCTGTTTGGTGGATTCGCACGATCTTATTGGCGATGCTAATTTTAGTATTAGCGGCGCTAATGGCGCTGTTTAGGGCCAAAACCCTAGAATTTCATGCTTGGGCCGTATATAAAGGGATTATAACCCTATGGCAGTCGTATTTCATCTCTTCAGTCCCCAAAAACGCTATTTTTCCCTCTCTAAACTTCTTGGATGAATTTTTGGTGTTTTAGCCTCTTTGGATGGATTTTTTAAGGCTTGATGATGCTAAAAGGATGGTAGTATTGCTAGAAGTTGTTTCTCTTGTGTGAAGCTTCAAAGATCTGCATTTAACTGGACCATTGTGAGTAAAGTTTCCACGTTTACGATTTGTTAAGGTTCTTATGATGTTTCCAGTGGGATTTTGTGGTTTGAAATGATGTAATGGTCCCTGTTGTTGATTGTCCATGGTTGGAAAATATAAAGTTTGAAACTTTATGCCTTAAGGTCTGAGTTAGAATCATTTGATTGGTTTAGAGAGTAAGCCAAACTCTCTTTGGTGGTTTAGTTGAAGTTTTGGACCATTTTGGACTTGGATATGGTTATTAGACTAGCATGGTTATGTTTGGATGTTAAAGTTCGGATTGTTATGGACTTAGGGACTATTTGGAATATCACTGGAAGGATTAAGACCTTAGCTGAATGGATTAACAACTTAATGGACATTTCTGGACTGTTCATAGTTAGCGACGCTAACTTAAGGAGTTAGCGGCGCTAACTGTGCCAATTGACTTTTGTTGACATTGACCTTTGACTGTTGACTTTTTGACCAGTTTGGCTTTTGGTCAAACTTGTGGGTTTTGGATACCGATCTTAGAGGATATCCTATTTAGGATTTAGGAAGTTCTAAGTGGGGTTTATCCTTGTTAGGAAGTGCATATTGTCGAGATCTGAGGGCACTCGTATGGAGTGCCGTCTAGATTGAGGTTACGAATCAGGTGAGTCATCTCACTATACTATGAGTGATGTTACATGCGTAGATAGTCTTTATTACTTAGTGTAATAATGTGATTATTTGTGCTTTACGTGTTTGCCGACGAAAGTCGATGACTGTCGGACTATGGGCTGACAGTGCCGGCTTGAGAGCCGATGATGATGTTTGCCGGAAAAAGCCGATGACGATGATTACCGGCGGATCGGGACAAGCCCGAGAGCCAGGACGGATCGGGGCAACCTCGAGAGTCACACGATGATTTGTTAATCGATGATTCTATTTGATGGATCGTGTGGTATTTTTGGGAAACTCACTAAGCTTTGTGCTTACCCTTCCACCCTAACTGTTTTTCAGGTAATCGTTGGCTTGAGCTTGGAGCACGGCGCGACTGTACCGCATCTGAGGTTTCAATGATTAAGTCTTCCGTTGAATAATGTTTACACATGTTTTGTTAGATACGTTTTGATATGTTTTAGATATTTAGTTTTAATTTGGATGATTTTATTTGAGTAACCCGTTTTACGAATTTATATTGTTTTAAATCGAAAAATTTATTATGAAATTTGGGACATTACACTATCTTTATAGACACCAACGCTATCTACCCTATTCAACCCACTTCTTTCCAAAACTCTTAATCCTTTAAGCCAAGGTCTTAAACCTTCCAAGAACCTTCCAAGCAGTCACTAAATCCATAAAAATGTAACCTTTCTCATCTAAACATGACCATGCATGCACATGATTAAGATCCAAGCCTAAAAAGCCTAAAGCTAGCCAAAACAACCATGCAACAACCAAAGAGAGCTTGTCTCACTCACTAAACTAACTTAATGGCTCTAAAGTTCCAAACTTTATCCTTCTCAACCAAGGATAACACCATAAGAGACCATTATTCCATTTTAATCCATAAAATACAACTCAAACCATAAGAAGAAACCTTAAATCATAAAAAGGTGAAAGTTTGCACTTACAAAGGTCCATAACACAAGGTCATTGCTAATTCCTTCAAGAAGAAAGACTCCCTTGCACCATTTCCATCTTCTTCTTCTTCTTCAAGTACTCCTCTAAAATGATCTAATGAGCTAAAAATCACCCAAAGAGGCTAGAGAGAGTTGGAGATGTTTATGGAGGCTCAAGGATGTCAAATGACAGCTACCTAGGGTTTTGTGCCCTTAAATACGGCCCAAAACCCGAAATCTAGGGTTTTTGTAAAGATAGCGGTGGATAGCGTTGCTATCCTTATGATAACGACACTATCGCCAAATCGTGCCAAGCCACTTATTCAGACAGAATAGCGACGCTATAAAATAGCACCACTAACATTCCTTATAGCGTCGCTATCTGACCCTCAATAGCATTTCTAACCATGCCCCATAGCGCCACTAAGCCTATTTCAAACACTTGTCAAAACTTGATTCTTTTACAATCCAAACTTGGTCATTCCGGGAATAAGGTCTTGCATCACCCGCCTCTCCCTTTTTTTGTCAACACCCGAATACCGAGAAGAAAACCCTAGCCTCCATCTTCATTACTTCACAAACAATTTTTTATGAAGAATGAAGACATAGAAAAAAACTTTTGGTCCACATCTTCTTCCACAGACATGGAAAAAGACAAAAGACATTTTACATCTTCAAAAACAAACACCACCTTAGTGTCAAACTCTTTCAACTTGATTTATGTTTCAACCTGCCACAACATGACCTGTAACCGTCTAATTAAAAGTATTCTTAATTTTTTTTATAATCACTTAAATCCTTGAGGAAAATCCAGTTTCATCCCATTCTATGATATAAATTGTAATATTTAGTATTACTACTACTATTATTATCATTGTAATTATCATATATAATATTTTCATAATTAGTAATTGTTATATTACTAATATTAATAGTGTAATAACAACAAGAACAACAATGATAATAACAATAATAATCTATATGTTTTTTTCTTTGATTTTGTTTGAGATCTCTTGTGAGATCTGGGAGCGTGTCTTGGTGTATGCTTTTGTCACGAGAATTGTGTTGGTAGTTGTGATAAGGTCGTAGTTGAATAGTGGGTTGGATATTTGGATGACGACTTTATGAGATAAAAGGTTAACGATTAATACTAATAAGACAAAATATCTTTGATGTAATTTAAAGGGTGGCAAAATGATAAGGAAGTAGAAGTATGTTATGAGAATCAAGTGTTTCTCCAAAAAGAGAGTTTCAAGTACTGAGTGTCTATGTTTCATAAGGAAGTGGATGCTGAGAATGATGTAACCTACTACATCAAAACTATATGATTAAAGTAGAGGCCGGTCACAATAGTTTTTTTTTTATTTTATAAAAAAGGGTTTTGCTAAAACTGAATATGGAAAATTTCACACGGTGGAAGTTAGACCGACTATGTTATAGGAATATAAATTTTGTCTAACAAAGAAACAAAGAATGCATATGAAAGGAAGTTAGTAGTTGTAGGAGAGGATTGATAGCAAAAATTGAGAGAATAAAGATTATCATGGTTTAGGCACATCCATAAGAGGAAACTAAAAGATATTATGAAGAGGGTTGAGACAATTATGGTCGATGGAACGAGGAGGAGGGGTCACCCACTAAGGTATTTCTAAGAAGATAGTATAAGGTTAGACTTGACAGAGTTCGCTATTTTGAGAACATAACATCATATTGGATTAGGATCGTGGAATACATATGTTTGTGGTGGCTTAGAAGTAATGCAGTAAAATAATGATTGGTCTCTATTTCGTTTTGTTTTGGTCAAGTTTGTAAGTACGGTATCCCTCATTTCAATTTATACTTTATTTCTTGTATATGTTGGTTATTTTATGTTCGGGTTAATAACATAAAACCACCGTAGTTTGACCAAAATTATGGTTTAATCACTATATTTCTTTTTGTTCCATAAAAACCATTCATACTTTCAAAAAAATTCATATTGACCACTGTTCATTTTATTTTATAACTTTTGATGATTTTTTTCATCGAAATGTTATGTGAAAAGTTTCATATCGACATTTTAAGCAAATATTGGAACTGCATTGTAGTGAAAATGATACATAACGTTGTCTACATGTAATTTTGGTTTTCGTAACTACAACTCTTCGGCCACGTTGTGAGTGCATATAGTGTCCAAATGAATCCACTAAATTTTGAATGTGATGGGGGTAAGAAGTGTTCCGATTTGACAACATACAATCATGACTTTAATTTGTTATAGTGGTTGTCATGTATCTTTTTGAAAATATGAGTGGTTTTTACGAATTTTTTTGAAAGTATGAGTGGTTTTTTTAGAACGAAAAAAAATATAGTGTTTAAACCGAATTTTGGTCAAACTATAGTGGTTTTTTTTATTATTAGCCCTTTGATGCTCTATTGCTCTATGATTTGTATTTGCATATGTACTTTATTTCATGTATATCATTGCCCTATTACTTGTATCTGCGTGTGTATTTGTTTGTAGCTTTTGCATTAATGCTTGTATGTGTATTTATATATACTTCTTACTTTTTGTTCTAATGTTCAATTGCTTATATCTGCATATTTATATCTATACATTTTGCACGCATGTCCTCTTAGTGAAGGTATTCTATGGAAAGCGGACTCTCTATCCTCCGTTGCTTACAAATAACCACTACAAGAAAACAACGATTTAGCAACGGACGAATTCCGTTGCTAAACCTTGAAATTCCATTGCTAAATTGGTTTTGCAACGGAAATTGTTACGGAACTGTTCCGTTACAATAAATCTCGTAGCGAATGAGTTTGCTACGAACTTTTATTTCCGTAGCAACTTTGCTACGGACTGATTCCATAGCGCATGTATTCCGTAGCGAATTCCGTAGGTTGACTCCGTAGCGATTTCCGTAGCCATTTGTCCGTAGCAAATTCCATGGTTCTTTTTCCGTAGCGATTTCCATAGTCTTTTGTCCGTAGTAAACTTTGTAGCAAATTCCGTGGTCATGCTTCCGTAGTAGGATCCGTTGTCAAGCTTCCGTCGTAAGATCCGTAGGTGTAATTCCGTAGCAAAACTTGTAACAAATTTTGTTACTAAGAAATTCACTAAACAATATATAAAAATAAATATAATTTCCAATTATTTGGTACCAATATCTAAAAACACAAATACATAAAACAAAACAAATTTGCATATTATTAAATGAAGCCAATAATTCTTATTACATGAAAAGTAAAGAAGTCTAAACGAAAATAAATACTTGCTAAAATCAAAGCAATACCATTCGATCTACTTCGTGCTCTTGTCTATTAAGATGTCAAAAAATATTTGAAACTTTTTTTCAAGGTCTTCAATTTTGGTGGTGCTTTGTTCATTTTGTGTCTTTAGTTGCTCAACTTGCGTCTTTAGTAGCTCCTTCAACTCTTCATTTTGCTCTTTTTGGGCTGTCACAAGTTCCTTCAATTGAGCCAACTCGGTATTCTTCTCGGATAGCTCTTTCATGGCATTTGTCTCCAGAGTGTAATACGTACCGTTAGAACCTTTATTTGATGGAATCACTTTTTCATACGACCCAAAACCGTACAGCCTCCTTTTTTTGTCATGCCCTCCAACAACATCATAAAAGATGGCATTATCATCTACATCATCTTCTATTGCTTGTAATTCTTTGAGTTTTTCCAAATAAGCAACCTAGAAAATTATTATACTCTAGATTTAGATGAACTCATTAGAAAAAAAGATACAAAATCATAAACCTTTTAAAACAAGGGAACGTACATGAATTTCTCGATCTTTGTCATTTATAAAATTTTCTCCGTCATGATTTGTTGTGTGTGTATACAAGAAAAACTCACTATGTGCCGGTTCGCATCCTAAACTTCTCTTCTGCAATTTGCATAACATAAAAGTTATGACCATATACATACATACAGAATATATTAATAATTAGAAGCATAACTTACCAATTTAGAGGCAATCTTCAAATGAGAAGCAGATCCAGACGTATGGGTAGGACGGGCTGGAGCTTCAGGCACACCATTACGCCTATTGACCTTATTCTGATCGGATATCTTCTTGAAATCATCCGAATTCCATTTCAGCCACCAGGATGCCCACACTTGTTCTGATACATGAGTAGGTTTCTTTTTATTTGCGTTCCTTTTTGGATTTCGCATGTTGAAGACGTATTGACTATATGCTACTGAAGCCTTAGTTTTCCAAGCAGTACTCACTTTTTTGTTGTCTTGTTCTTCCCAGAAGCAGTTTTTCTACAACAAAAAAGAAAAAAGAATTTAGTTATAAAGTAAAATAACCACGGATTGTATTTTAGTATATATTTTCGTAGCAAAATAACCACGGATTGTTTTTTCGTAGATATTTTCGTAGCTAAATAGCAACGAAAATCCAATCCATAGCAAAATCGGTAGCAAGATAGCAACGGAATTTGATTTCGTGACAAAAATCGTAGTCATTCTTGTGTTTGCTACAGAAATTTCATTTCGTGGCAAATGTCGTAGTAAATTTGCTACGGAAAGTCATTCTGTAGCATAAACCGTATCAATTTGGCTACGGAAAGGTCTTCTGTAGAACATTTCCGTTGCTATTTGGCTGTTTTCTTGTAGTGAACTTCCATATAACCTCATTTATTATGCACTGTGACAGTGTTGTTCTTTGTCGTCATTATTAACAATAATATATCAACATATTAGCATTATTAATAAAATAATAAAAGATAATTATCAATGTCAAATAAAGTAATATTGATAGTGATGATTATAAAAATATGATCGTTGTTAAGAAAAGTGCATAAAATGTGATAGAATTTGGCTTGACTTCTTTATGTAATCTGGAACAGAAGTAAAAAAAACACAAAAGGGGTGTAGACCGTTTGTTTTCTAGAAGACAAAACGATCTAAAAAAGACTTTTTCACCTTTTTTTCAAAAAGACATACTTTTTAGCTTTTTGAACATTTTTTCGAAACTTTTCAACTACACTTCACCCCACCCCATTCTAACCCCACCCCAACCTACACACCCTGTAAGACCCATTTTTAAATTTATTTGCTTTATAAGGTAAGTAGAGTTATTACCTTATATTCGGTGTGATTCTAGCTATGAGTTGCTTAGCGTAAAGGTGTGGCGATCCTTGTGATTTCCTTCGAGTTTTGAGATCGTTGATGAGTGAGAAGAGGTTGGAATCCCTCTTACGTACTAATCTTAGTTTAATTAAGATTATATAAGTTGTTATATGTGGTAGTGTGATTAGAGGACCTTTTGGAAGAAGTTTGAGTTTGAAAAATGCCAAAAAGAACCAACTCGGGTCGTGTTCCTTAACCCGGGTTGTGTTGTGCCTATTAAACGAACGGAATAAAAGTCGTAAAAGCAACCCGGGTCGGGTTCTGTAACCCGGGTCGGGTTACGGCTGCAGACTATATAAAATGCAGCAAAAACCATTTCGAAGAAACATTTCCCCTTTTCGATTTTGAGGGCTCTATATGGCGATTTTGGGTCAAATTAGGCCTGGAGATCCATTGGAATGCATAGGGGGACGCGAATCTAACCTCGTAAACATATTCTTGCTTCCGAATTAGTCGATGTGAGTATCTCTCGGCTTTGGGGGTTTTAAACCTTAGTCTTTAATTTTCGTGATTTAGCTATAATTTGTTAAATACGTTGTTAGTAGATTGTTAGTGGATGTCTTTTGAGCTATTGGTGTGATTATTGTCCAGTTCCTACGGTTGAATGAGTACAACCGCAGATTTGGGGGTTTCGGTAAATATAGAGTTGATATTTACCGTTTATATCCATTTTTCCTCTTTCAATTACTACATCTTTTGAGTTAGATGTTGTTGAGATGATTGTGGATGTTGGAGAATTGATATAGAATGTGGTGTTACAACCAAGTTTAGCGGACAGGAGCCCGGTACACGAAGTATTTGAGAATTTCACGTACCAAGTCGATAAAAAGGTGAGTACTCCTTTGTATTTGAGTAGAGATATGTTTAATGATTGTTGAGATACACGTAATATATATGTGGTTGTGTTATGTTATGGTTATTGTGGTAATTTCTGATTGAGTGAACTGACATATACAAGTAACAATAGCCGACTTAAATGTACATATTGATTGTATAATCAGAGTAGATGTTGAAATGGTTGTGTTATAGAGTTTTCTGTGGGATTGTATAGCTATGAGGGCTATTGAGCTGGAATATAGTTTGTTGTTAATGAGTGATTATAATAGAATATATAAGTAGTACCGAGTGTGGTACTTACTAATGAGTGGATGTTATTAATATTTAGCTGGTGTTTGTGAAGCTAATGTGATTGCAGGTTTCATTATAAAGAGGATATTCTTACTTGCTAATGAGAATAGCAAGAGAGGAGGATGAGAATGTTCATTGAGATACATATACGGAGTGTATTGGAGATTTACTCACTAAGCTTTATAAGCTTACACTTGAGTGTTATGTTGTTTTGCAGGTATCTATAGCTGTGATAGGGGAAGACATGTAACAAAGAATGATGGACAAGTTTAGAGCCTGTCCTTTAGTCGTATTTAATTTATTTGTAATGCTTGGTTAAAATTTGTAAGGACCTTTTGTATAATTACTTGTGATGATAATATCTTGATCCGTGATTTGAGTACAAGTATACCCATTTTAATGTATAATTGTTTGAAAATTTTTGGGTGTACTTTGTATGAGAAATGGGGTGTTACACACCCCTACCCCCACGCCCGTCCACCCACCCTTACCCACCCACCCACCCACTCCTACCCCTACCCCACCTTCACCCACCCCACCCTTACCCATACCAGCAACCCCACCTACCACCACCACCCCACCCACCCACCACTACCTACCCACCCCACTCTCATCTCACCCGGGTTTATTTTAACTAAAATTGATGTTAAAATGAATGATTTTGAAAAGACGTTAAAAACAAACAAATTTTTTTATGAAGAGCGAAGACATGGAAAATGACTTTTGATCTACATCTTCTTTCGCAGACATGGAAAAAGACAAAATACATATTACCTCTTCAAAAACAAACACCACCTAGTGTTTGATATTCACACAAAAGATAAGATTTATTAATCGAAATTTTCTTTCAAAGTCATACAATCAACCCATTTTCTATGATAATTCTAAATTTTGGTCAGTATTGTCAAAGCATAAAAACTAAAACTAAGAAATAATATTACAATTACTTGGCTAATCAATCATATGATTTACGGATATCACGGGTTTCAGTTTCACACGATTTACTATTAAAACGGAATAAAACTAAAACGGTATGTAGCAAAATTTGGGGGAGGTTTTCGAAAGCATCAAATTTGGCTCCATCTGTTGGGCCACGCCACAGCAGTTTAGTCAAAACCGGATCGGTTTGAAACCGGTTTCTACAAAAAAATTATACTCAAAATCGGATTGGGTCAACGTGGTCAAAACCGGTTTTACATACCGGTTTAATAAACCGGTTCGGCCAAAACCGGTTTTAAATTTCATATATCCAAACCAGATCGGTTTGAGAGAACCGGATCCGGATCATAAACCGGTTTTTTTGTGCACCTCTAATTAGAGAACCAATTATTTTTTATTTAAGAGTAATTAACAAATTAAAATATGCTAATCGAGGACAAATTGCTACCCGAGGGTAACTAATTACTTTTTTGTCATTCAAGTTAACTAAAGATTTTTTGTCATTGAAAGATAACTTACAAGTGCAACCTGCTAATCGTATGAAAGCATCCGTGTAGAAGGTTTGCAAGTATTGTTGGATTTATCAATTTATAGAACAAGGTATATCATCCAAAGTGATTATTAATATGGACAATTTGTATTAGATATTTGACACTTCTACCTAAAAATATCTATGATCAATATCTTTATTGAAATTAGAATGCCACACACAATCTTCCTATTCACAAAACTTGTAATTTGACTCTATGCACATAACATAATGCCACTCTCCGGTAAATTACACATCGATTAATTTTCTTTTTTTTGTAAAAAAAATCTTTCTAGACATGTCAAAAATACTAACAAACAGAACAAAATTCAAATGGGAGAATCTTCAACCTCCTATTGTTGCATTTTCTCTTTTAGACCTCCAAGAGGCCCATAAGTTTTCGCCTTTGAGCTCTGTTGACTACAAGTACAGCTACTAGTATTTAAATTTTGACCACATTTAAGACACAAACCTTTACACATTGGATCACATATGGCATTGATCTTTATTTCAAGGTGCACCATGTCTCTTACATGCTTTGATATGTCTATCACTTTCTCTTCAGGAGGGAAATACAACCAGTCATCCAAGTCAACAGACGCTATATCATCTTCTTCTTGGTCTTCAGTGCCATTGACCTTACTTTGACCATAAATTACACCCATGTTTATTGTTTCAGGCTCTTCTATTGGTTCTTCACTTAGTACTATTGTGAAATTTGAGAACACACAATCAGCTGCAGATCCACCACACCTTCAATAAAAGTTTGAAAAAATAAATTACAAATTATATTAAAAGGCATGAAATTGACACTTAAACTATGAACATCGTTTCAAGAACAAAAAAGTTACCTGTTGCATCCAAGAGTAAGGACTGTACGTATGATTCCATCAAGCTTTAATAAGTTCTGTTTCTTCCTGGTAACATCCATGGAAATCAAGACAGGTGTCCCATGTGGATAATCCTTCACTGATTTTGTGACACGTAATCCCATTAAAGAGGCTCTAGATTTTGAAACATCAGTTGAAAGATGACCTAATCCTAGCCTTTCTAAGGTTGTACAGTACTCGAGATGAGAGATTGAAGGATTCCTTTGGTACAAAATTGCCCCTTCCCAAGGTGAATCCATGGAATCATCTTCTTCATCTATCCATATATCTTCTATACTGTTTTCATCACTAAAGAGCTCATAGTTGGAGTTCATGGATTCTCTTGCTATGAATTTCAAGGGTGCTTTGTGTTTTAGAATCATGGATATGTGCTTATTAGGAAATAAGCAGCTCCGAAGAATGTTGCAATGGATAGAATTGTACTGTGAATGTGATAATGATGGTTGTGGGAATATAATTTGGGGTTCCTTGACATTATCAACAAAAGAGCAAGGGGCCATGAAGGAGGAAGATAGTATGAGAGGCATTTAGCTTTATTTTTTAGGAACTAACATAAAAACTTCAAAGTTATGCGGTGAGTCTTTGAGTACTGAAAATTATGAAGTACGAACTCTGAATGAGCAGAGCTATGCCGAAATCATGTTATCAAAGCCTCAACAGTAACAAGAAGCTCCTGTAAGATGGGTCAACTCAGTTGCTAAAATATATAATGAAAGTGAATCAACAGAATAAATGTCTCGCATAATATACGAATACTAGAATATATTATTGCTTATAAGTGAAATAGTTACTTCCTGAATCGAAACATAACACGGATAGCATCAGAAACTTGACATCCTCATATTTTAAATTCAAAGGAGATTCCAATTTAACTATACAGAGTCAAGAACTCGTTACAAGTTTTACGCTGAAATTCAATAGGTTTCATGGACATCCGGTTTCACTTCAGAGTTTGAGTGGATATCATCATTGAAATTTCAAATTCGTTTCATTTAGTCCGACGGCATACACAAAAATAGAAGGAAACCGGTGAAATTTGAGGATAATTTGCTTAATTTCAACATCAATCAAGAAATACACAAAAATAGAAGGAAGCCCTAGAACTGAAACTTGGTTTCGGAGAGAAAGAAAGAGGGTACCTGTAATTCAAGATTTCAGATGAAGCGAAGAGAGGTTTAGGAGATGGGATTTGTAGAACTAAAACCCGAGTGCGTATGGATATGGTTCGTGCCTGCGTAGGACAAACATTTTGTTCAAAAAAGTATATGAAAAAAGAGAAACTGTTTTTTTCCTACCTTTTATTCTTATTAATATTGGTGACATGTATATTAAAATATTAATAGTTTTATTAAATGAGACACTTGTCGTAATTTTATATGGGTAGACATAAAGATATGAATAAAAGTTAAGAATCAATACAATTACTCATGAAAAAATGATAGTGTATTGAAAAAACTGTAAAAACAAAAATATATCCCTGCAGTGGCGGACTCAGTAAGAAGCTCGGGAGGGCACGTGTCTCTTCTGAAAATTTACCCTGTAGTGTAATTTTTTTTTATATATAGGTGCCCCCGTCAAAAAAAAATATGTGCTCCCCGTCAAAAAAAAAAATGTGCTTCTCGAATAAGAAAATTTTTAGAAAAAAAATATCTGTAAAATTAGTTTTTGGACTTATAGTAAAATTAGGCTAACTTTGGGTAATTGGGCTAAATTTATAATAATTGGGTTGGGTAATTAAACATTTGGGTTATTGGGTAATTGCGTCTCTTCTCCTATTGATCGAACATCTCCATTCTACCGTCTCCTTCTCCTCTCGTCTCTCGACCAGTCGACCTCTCTATCGAACAAGTGCAACATCGAAGTCAGGAAGTCAACGAACAAGTGCAACATTTCCCATCTCCTTCTCCTTCTCCTCTCGTCCCGTCTGCTTCATTAGTAAGAGGGACAAAGCTTGCATTGCAAAAGTTGAGAAATGATGGATTTGGTTCAACTTTGAAGGATGTTTCTTTGTTTTGTCAAAAATATGATATTCAAATGGTGGATATGACGGATTATTACATTACTTCAAAAAACCGTAAGACGAAAACTACCAATCAATTTCATTTTGAGGTTGATATCTTCAACACGGTTTTGGATATGCAAATTGTCGAATTTGGGGAGCGATTTAGCGAAGTAACCACGAATTTGATAGAATGTATGGCGACTTTGAGTCCTTGTAATTCTTTTTCTAAATTCAATGAAGCAAAGTTGTTAAATTTAAGTGAAATCTACAAGAACGATTTTATTGATTCGGAAAGGAAGCATCTTCTTGGTCAACTTAATGTCTATTATCACAGTGTAACAAATGAACCCAAATTTGCTAACTTGAAGGGAATTTCGGACCTCGCTCGTGTGATGGTTAAAACAGGGAAATATCGTTCTTATTATTTGGTCTACAAGTTAGTGAAACTAGCTTTGGTTTTACCCGTCGCAACCGTAACAGTTGAAAAATGTTTTTCCTCAATGAAGCTCTTGAAGACGGATTTGCGTAATAAAATGAGCGACGAATTTATGAATGATGCTTTGATTTGTAGTGTAGAACATGAATTACTTAGAGATGTAAAAACTGAAAACATAATTAGTCGTTTTCAGAAAATGAAGGATAGAAGATGTCAAATTTAGAATGTACTTTGATTTACTTTTAATGTTATCGAACTTTTTCAGGATAAATTATTATTATATAGTTGTCGAAAAAAATGGTGCCCCCGTCTCCATTTTTTCTGGGTCCGCCCCTGTACCCATGACAAATTTGTAGAAAGTTTACATTCATTGGAAAATTTTGGTTAATTGTATTAAGTTATTGTTTCGTATTTCTTAAAAACTATTGATATATAATTTGCTAGATTAAGTTATGCCCATTGAATTCATGAAGTAAAACAAAACAACAACTTTACATTGAATTAATCAAAATTGAAATTTTCTTTGAACTTATTTAAAATGAGAAACGATCGATGTGATAGCTATTGTTACAGACACCAACCTAATTTCAATCTTGTATAAATCTTTGATTGACAAGTTTCTTATAAGGTTATATGTTATAAAACACAAGTGCCGAAAGTTTGTTCTTCAAGAGTTTCCATTAAATTATATTTGATTTAATTTAGATTGTTTATCTTTTATTTCATTATTTAGTATTTTTTTTATTTTTCTTAATGCCTCTTACTTTTAGTAGAACTTTTAAATTTTCATGAATTATATGTGTTATACGATATTTTATGTGCTTTAATCGTAAATAAGCTTTTTGTAATTCTTCATCTAAGTTTTTTAGTTCCTTGATAATATTGTTATTATAATGTTTAGTTAATTGTGTCTTATTATTGCATCTTCAGCCCCGTAAACCATCTTCCCTGCAACAATCACCTGAGAAAATTTGATACCATAACCGACAAAACAAGTACTAACCCCTGATTTCTAACTAACGGTGTTAGACACAAGGACCAAATTTGGAAGAAAATGAAACTAGCAAAATTTATCATGATTGACAGAAGTTATTTGTTATCCTTATATGCCAAAGAAGGCATAATGTTTGCAAACATTGTGCATATAAAATACAAGCTTCTAAACATGGCTGCTTTGTCCACCTTCCCATTAATGGGACTCTACATATTCATACATAATTTTATCCCAACTGTTTCCACCGTTAGCAAAACAACACCGAGATAGGAAATATCTACATAGAGACGAATATCTTTTATTGTAGATACCGCTCCACAAATCAGCTAGCATTGTTAAACAACATATTGATTATGTTATCAGGATGGAGACCCCAACCCACACCACAACTTTGTTATATATGGCTTCTGGATCTAATCCATTCACTATGTAACAGACTTTCAATAAAGATGTATACATAAAGTCGGTGGCACACATAGGTATCACCACATTAGCTCCACAGGGCATATAGTAGGGATGAGCATGGTCCAAGAACCGGACCAAAACTGAAGTAGGACCGAACCGAATTAGACTTGATCATGGACCAAAAACCAAAACCCATTTTGGGTGTTCAGTCCCAGTTCAGTTTCGGTTCTTATGGTCCAAACCAAATTAGGACTGACGTCGATGATATTGATGTGTAATTAGGGATGAGTATGGTCCGCGGATTGGACCGAAACCAAATGGACCATCGACCGAAAACCGAAAACCAACATTACTAATGACCGAAACCAAACCATATTATGTAAATCAGCTTTAGTTCGGTTTGGTTTTAGATTCGGTTCAACTTTTTTGGCTCATACGCTCACCCCTAGAATATAGATTGGCATTATCATTTCCATACAATAATCAAATGAGGGCCAATGGACTCTTGGTCAAGTGGTAAATGCGTCGCTCTCTCTCTTTTTGAGGTTGAGGTTTCAAGTCTCGCAAAAGACATAGGTGGATCGATGAGTAATATGATAGATTTGACGTTCTAAAAAATCAATTAGGCATCGTATGACGTCATTTTTTTACAGGGATGACAATATCTTCCATATGGGATTTGTTAAATTCCAAGATAATTTCACTTTGACTGTTGCAATTGTTAGGAAAACAACAACAAGATAGAAATATCTACACGGAAACTAATATCTTTTATTGTGGAAATCGCTTCACAATTAGCTAGCACGACTAGACAACATACTGATGATGCTTTTAGGATGAAGACACCAACCCACACCAGTTGGTTATAGATGACTTCGAGCTTCGATTCTCTCTCTATGTAACCGTATTGTGATAAAGATGAATACATAAAGTTGGTGACTTATATATGTATTACGACATTAGCTCCAGGGGACTATATATTGGCCTCCTCACCATTTCCATATATATAATAATTAGGTGATGTATTGTATGTCTTCACTTTTTACAGGGAAGGGATGAAGAGGAGTATTTGTGTTTTTGGTGCTGTAGATTTTATGTTAAATAGGGTTTCTGGATATATAAATTTTAGGGGTAAGATATGATTATTTGTTACTCAGTACAAAGAAGTAATGGATCCAATAAAACAATTCTTTGTTTAATTTGGAAAAAAAATGATATAACCAAGTCATCCGTCAATGGGTTTCTTTTCTCTTTAATTTGTAAAAATAAAAAAAATAATAAAAAAACAAAAAAAAAAAACTAATAGAAGCAAGACACCAATTAAGAGTGAGGGGCTGTTTGATTTGCTTCTTACCGGTCCAGAAAGAAGTTACGTCTGACCAGTATCACCGTTTGATAACCTTAAAATTACATCTGACTTGGTCCTAAGCCTTAAAAATTACCTCTTACCTGGTCAGATTCAAGATAAGTCTGGCTAGGTCTGACCCAGCCGGCTGTTACTCAATCAGCAACTATCAAACAGCTTCTGAAAAAACTTTATCTCATTGTTTGCGTGTAAAATATCATCTTCGATCAACCGAATTTATGAAAGGTGACAGAGGGAGAAGATTGTTTTTCATACTCTTTGTAAATCACATAACACTATTAAATCAATGAGTGATTAACATATGTATGAACGATTATTTTATAAGAAAAATATTTCATGGGTGGTATAATTGTTTTTTACAAAAGTAAAAATCACTTTAGTGTCATTTCTATTTCGTTTTAATCATTTGAATTCGTTTTATCTTATTAAAATATATAGGTTTGATGACTTATGTGCACAAAAATTTAATTTTTTTCTAATTAGTTGCCCTTTTTGATTGGGCACAATGAAACACTTAACAAAATGAGCATAATGCTTTTTGATCGAAGAAATATCTAAAAGTACTATAAAATAAGCGTAATGCAACATTTAACAAACAACTCCTTTTAAACTCGTTGCCTTTGAATATGTAAACTAACTTTTTCAAGTGCATTGAAAGATTCAATGTAACATTTGAATCTACAAATTTGGCAATATATGTATAAAAGAGCAACATGTAGGAAATGTTACAAAAGATTAACTTTTCTTTTAAATAACATTTATCAGTTTTATATCATTAATACACATTATTATTCTTAAAACACTTTGTTATAATTATACAATATTACAAATTAATTTTTTTAATTAAAGTTCATTTATAGTAAATATAATTCATCTCAATGTATTATCAAGATAAATTATGATTAAAAATAATGAAATGTCAAAAGTTAAAATATTACAGTTTAATTTTCCTCATAGTGTTTTTGACATTTCCACATAAAATTTTCCATTTTCTTTTATCTTGGTGTTACTAGAAAATAATAATAGATTTAGTACCAAATTCAATAAATTACTAGTTTACACTAATCTTGTAACTGTTTTATCAATTGAATACCACGAACTCTAATAAAAATTTAAACATGATAAGTTAGAATACATTAAATGAGATGATGCATTGTATGAGACCTTGTTTTACGACTTTACTCTAAGTAATATGTATTTGACTTGATGCTTATTGTTTCGGAAATTGGTACGTATATCATTTTATAAGTATGTTAGGACCAACATGCCCTACACTTAACACCGACCCAATGTGTGTTCCTCACTTCCTTGTGAGCAAACATGAATTCTCACCATTAACCAAAAAACTCCAAACTTGTTAAAATCATTTTAAATTTATCATTTCCCAAATAAGATAATTAGTAATTCTTTTCACTCACCCATCTTCAATTTGGCTGAGGGACTTTTTTAAGAAGCTAATAAGTTACTAAGTTGTTTGAAAACACAACAAAAACCTCCTAAATGTCATATTGATATTATTATTAGAGTTTAATGAAAACTCAAAACCTTCGGGGTTTAAATTATGTATGACCCCCAACATACAATGTTACAACAATCTTTGATTTCCATCATCAAAGATTGGTTGAAAGAGCCTAAAAGATCTTTTTGAGGAAGACCATCACTCACTGGTTTTCTCGTCGTCAAATTTCTGCATTAAGAAGACATGATCAAAGGATCAATATATCATTTTCTTTTACATCTCGGTGATTCAAAATATGATTTCAATCTATTGTTTATGTATTTTTTTTTTTTAACAAATAGTATCATAGCCGACATATCTTTTAAATTGTTAGACCTTTATTAACCTTTATTAAGACTCATGTGTAACACCCGGCTTTTTAAAACAAAACACCCCTGAAAAATTTTTCATTTAAAACCAAGGTTTCAATACATAAAACCATAACAAAGGGGTATATTTTAATAAACACGGGTACAAGTGTATCAAGGAGAGTATAAAATACCATAGTCTCCTTTGAAGCCGGGCTGCTACAGACAGCATCTACAATTCCACTTCTTGAGTCACGGAATTTATCCTTACCCTTATCAGGGTTATGCTAACCTGCAGGGACATTTAACAAACGGTATGAGCTACAAAGCTCAGTGAGTAATCGTATCTGCAAATAACATGTATCAAAATACAATCATATAACTGTCTGGATATCGGACCCAGACTACTAGCCTTACTGGCTAACCGTATGTATATGAGGATTTCGTATCCTACTGTCTAGCCTTACCGGCCGAATCGTGATATCATGTGATTTTCAAATCACAGCAAATAATTGTACACTTTATCATAATCCAGTCTGTTATTTGCATACCAGTCTAATCAATTATGTACCATTTCTGTCCCCTCTTTCTTAGTCATAATTGACTATACCATATATCATGACTATATAAGTCATATCATTTGTCATGGCTATACAAGCCGTACCAAGACATTTCCAGTGTATGAATCGTAGCCCGAAAGCCGCACCAGTTTGGGTTCAACGACCCGAAATCATAGTCATAAGGCCGCACCGTTTCTATATAATAATGTCATAGCCATGTAGGCCGCACCAGTTAGATATAACATCCATAATCATAGCCGTATAGGCCGCACCAGAATATCATAGCCACAAGTGGCTGCACCATCTATTAACAGTTTCTTTCACGATCAATTATGGCTCACGGGTTAGCCCGCTGTTGCCTTGGCTCACGGGTTAGCCCGCTGTTGCCTAGACTCACGGCTTATCCGGTCTTGTCTATATAAGTTTGACCCTTCAAAGTAAACCATGGCTCACGGGTTAGCCCGCTGTTGCCTAGACTCACGGGTTAGCCCGCTGTTGTCTATATATAGGTTTGACTCATCAGAATACAATATGGCTCACAGGAAAATCCCGCTGTTGCCTAGACTCACGGCTGGTTCCGGTCTTGTCTATATAAGTTTTATTGACTCACGGCTGGTTCCGGTCTTGTCATTTCATTTTATTGACTCACGGCTGGTTCCGGTCTTGTCATTTCATTTTATTGACTCACAGTTCCGTTCTTGTCATCGCAATGACTCACGGCTTATCTGGTCTTGTCGTTTACATATATTTTTACACTTGTCATTTTCGTCCCTCGAAGCCATTTCAACCTGTAACAAATCAATCATCATATATCACATATGATATCAGTGAGATTACTCACCTGGATGCTAGTTGCATTTACATTCCGGTTGTTTCTTGCCTTTGCGTGCACCACAACCATTTTGTCCCATACCTATATATTCATTTATATACCAAATGATAATAGGTTAATAACCATTCCAATTAACTCTAATACAATAGAGTTCAATACAATATCATTGCAAACAATGCCTAGTTAATAAACTTTCCGTTTACTAACTTTTTGTGAATTTTACTATTCACCTAGGCATTCGAGTCGATCTACAGTGCCCCCGAGGGGTCGAAAACTCAATATAAAAATTTTCCCAAACTTTTCAGACCATAACGAGCCTATGGTCCAAATTTGAGCTAAAACGGACAAGCCAAACGAAAAATAGCATTTCTGACTCCCTGCCTGGGAGGCGCATCGCGCCCAGGCCAAGGGCGCACCGCGCCTGGCTCGTCGGGTCGCGATCCACCCTGAGGTCGGGTCGCGATTGTTGAACAGCAGGCCAGAAACTCCGATTTTTATGCTATAAAATCCCATTTTTCTCATTTTAAGCCCTTAATACTCGACTTAATGATTATGGATTGTTCTAGGACCAAAACCTTTGACTAATAACAAGTTTTTATCCATTACCAACACCTTAATCACACAAATTCGTGATTTAGGGTTCTTGGCAAAATTCTCAATTTCATCAATAATGGCAACCTACTTCCATATTCTTTAGCTAAGTCCTTTTTAGCATGACTTAATGGAAGTATTAAACCATTTAAACCATATAATCATAACTGAAATTTACAAATTTCAGTTTCTATATAACCCATTAAGAACTTCTTCAAGAACTTGACTAAAAGGACAATCTACATACCTTAATTGCTTGGAAATCACCATCTTCCAACAATTGATCCAAGTTCTTGCTTCAAGCTTCAAAATTCTTCCAGAAATCGCACCCAAACCTTCTCCCGTTGCTGCACAAATGGCTAGTCAAAGAAGAGAGTCAAACTCTCTATTTATACCTCCAAAATTTACAAATTTGGTCCTTAAGTTCCATTTCTTGAACTTTGGCCACAATAATCAAGTTTTATTACAATAAAACTTTCATTCTTTATACATTTGCCACTAACAACAATATTTTCATATTTGGTCCTTCACATGGTCAAATGACCAAATTACCCTTTTGTGGTAAAACGACCAAAAATCTGTTTTTATAACATTTTAAGTCCAAAACTCAAAATATTATTTCAAACCAAATACTTTTCTATCCAAAAGACCAATTTACCCTTCCAAGGTAAAATGACCAATTTGCCCTTTTATTATAATTATATAATAAAACATGTCTTGGCGTTACAAATTCTCCCATCCTTCAAAAGATTTCGTCCCCGAAATCATACAAGGAGTTAAGGGTATGTCTTCCTCGTTTCGCTTCCGGTCTTCCACATCATGTCGGAATCTATATGGTATTGCCTAAGCACTTAACCATACTAGTCTTCTTATCTTGTGATTAGATCATAGTTTACATCAATCCTCCGGTTGTCCCGGGTACCTCAACTACGTATCTTTCTTCATCTCATCATAAGGAATTTATTGGAAATTATTACTACATAATTCCTTTCTTGTCGTCCAAAACAAATTTTAACCTTTCCAAAGGATTACTTTTCGTATTACCCTGTTCCTTTACTTGGAATTTAAAGGCTTTTACTCAGTGATCCACATACCACTTTCACAATTTCTTAACCATTCTTCAGATTCGTTCGTACTCATCAAGTATTTTCTTCAGTTTATGCAAGAATCCAAGATCTAGCTAACGGCTTTTATCACATCTTCAATCCAATAAATCGGAGGATAACACGGTATTCCATACCATACCTCACATGAGTCATCAAACTATTAGTATGTAAGCTGCTATTTCTTGCAAATTCTATCAGAGATAGAAAATTTTCTCATCTTCTACTAGGGTCTACTGTGCAATTTTTCAAGCACATCTTCTAAGGTCTGAATCATCAGATCATTTTGTTCATCAATTCACGATACTTGTAGAGACTTTATTGCAAAGTCTATAACAATGTTGTCCCATTTCTCCTCTGGGGCCAACAATGGGTCAATTTCTTCGCACGTTACTACCGGTTTGACTTTACTTCACGTACAAGTCAAATACTTTTCATGTGTCTTTCAATGTCTTTCTTCTGTCCCGGCCACCAACACATAGGTTTTATCGACCTATCCAGTCTAGTATTGCTCCGGGTATACTGCATATCTAGTACAAAATACATCTTTTCAAGATGATTTTCATGTTTCCCTTTGCTTTGGAATCCACATTCACAACCACCAAGGGTTTAAATCGCTGTGATTTTCCAACTAGCTTCTGCTAATATTCAATCATTTATTCATTATTCACATATTCAGACGTGCACACATCTTGTTGTGCTACCCGAATCAACTCAGGTAATCAATTCGTCACACTCACGCATGTGGTTGTATCTTTCAAAAGATACTCTTTCTAATTCAAGGCATCTATAGCCACATCTGTCCTTTTCGAGATGATACAGGATTTCATACCTGAAATCTCTAAGTAACCCATCTATCTTTGCTATTTCATATTCAACTGCTTTTTGATCAATTAAGCATTTCAAACTCTTATGATCCTTATAACAGTAAGCTTTACACTATATCGATAGTGTTTCCAAAGCTTCAATGCCAAAATTATAGTTGCTACAGCAACATCATGCATCTACAGTCACAACTGGATGCATTTCGATGATCCAATCTATCCGCTTAGCATCAATGCTAATGTCAGAGTCTCACACAAGGTTTCTTTCAAACTTTTACAAGATGTCTGTGGTCTTTCTACCACTCAGACTTTATACTTTTATTAGTCAACCTTAGTCAACTGAACATCTGTTAAGGAGTAGTTTTCTACAACTCTCCTTAATAACCCGCCAATCCAAGGAACTACTACTAATTTCAGTCAGATTCCAAGGCGGTTTCTATTTTATCACAGTATCATTCCCACTGGATATACTTTATCATCTCTGGCTTTATTAACATGCCAAAGAGTATAAAACTTCTTTTTGCCAAATTTCATACTTGGAGAATTTTACATATCACTTGACTCAGTGAAATAACTCCAATATCTAGTACAAACGTACCTCATATTCGATCTGGTTTCGAGAATATCAGATTCTCATTAGTTAATGCACATATGTATTAACTTGTCTTTCTTCTTTTCAAACAAGATAGGGCTCCATACGATGACACATACGGTCATAAGAGACCCTAATACAAAAATTTCTTCTAGTAATTTTTCCAACTCTGCCATCTCTACGGATGCAAATCAATAAAGAGCCCATATAGCAAAAACGGCTCCCAAAATCAGCTTTATCATAAACTCTTCTCGCTAATCTGGCAGAAATCCTGGAAGTTCTTTTCAAAAGAAACATCCGAGAATTTATTTAAAGTAGCACACTACTATCACTGCTTTATCTAACTTGGCCAATACCACGTATGCCAATTATAACATCTTTCTTTTACTAACTCTTTTCTGAGTTTAAGCAAAGAAAATAACCGGTATTCTCAACAATGGTCATTTACTATGGATTTCCATCCATTTCATTTCTGCTTTAAGAACAATAATGTTCTTGTTTCTACAATTCATGTTAGCATAAATCAGTGCTAACCAATTCATAAGCACAATTGCTTCAGATTCACTGGTAGGTATCGGCTTTAGATTCATAGGGAAAATGGTCCCGTAAATCCTAGGCAGATTACTTTCAATGTTTTCAATATTTAGAACATTCGTGCTATCTGCTATAGCTTCTTCCAAAATTTCATCCAAAATCGTTGATGAAATATTCCAACAAGACATCAAGTCATCGATCCCAAGCATAGCTTCATGGATCAAATATAACATACACAAGTTATATTCAGAAGAATTATATCGGAGATCGTATCAGTCTCCTCACGAGCTTCTTCCACAATCTGCTGGAATGCTCAAGGTACCACTGGTCCTTTTTAACCATTCATTTCTTCTTTCTTTCCTGGGTTCATCACCCGTTACTCTACATTTAGCATGTGAGTATTTCATAAGGAAGTGATCTATAGTTCCACGCTGGAACCACTTCCGTCCCATACAACAAACACGAGCAATATGCTCTTATTTTCTGCAATTTCAGCATGTCAACGATAGAGTCTCAACTCTAAAATGTTCTGAGTGCTTTTCCTGCACTTCTTATATTACATCATCTTTTCGTTCTGGTCCCTTCCCTTTAAGGCTAGACCTGAATCGTGTTAACTTCTTCTGAGAAGTCCACCAATATTTTCTGCTTTTCTTGTAGTCTCGACTACTTTTCTTTCACCTTGAATATCAGTCAAGGTGAGCACCCAATTCCTTTTTCTGACCACATCAGCTACTAATGCTCATCATGTGGATTTCTGCTATTCGTCCCCTTCTTGCTCCTCATACAACGGAGTCTTGAGAGAGGGTTGATCCATTTCCTAGAGCTTCGCGCCCTAAATGTCTCCCAAGGAGATTTACAGTTTATACTTCTTATACGTCAGAAGTTAGCAACAGTTAGGTTATATATGTAATATAACAACTATATACACCTAACTATGCATCATGTCTACTATCTCAGGGTTTAAGTCCAGGAATCTACTCTATAGACACCTAGTTCACTTAAACCACGACTCTGATACCAACTTGTAACACCCGGCTTTTTAAAACAAAACACCCCTGAAAAATTTTTCATTTAAAACCAAGGTTTCAATACATAAAACCATAACAAAGGGGTATATTTTAATAAACACGGGTACAAGTGTATCAAGGAGAGTATAAAATACCATAGTCTCCTTTGAAGCCGGGCTGCTACAGACAGCATCTACAAGTCCACTTCTTGAGTCACGAAATTTATCCTTACCCTTATCAGGGTTATGCTAACCTGTAGGGACATTTAACAAACGGTATGAGCTACAAAGCTCAGTGAGTAATCGTATCTGCAAATAACATGTATCAAAATACAATCATATAACTGTCTGGATATCGGACCCAGACTACTAGCCTTACTGGCTAACCGTATGTATATGAGGATTTCGTATCCTACTGTCTAGCCTTACCGGCCGAATCGTGATATCATGTGATTTTCAAATCACAGCAAATAATTGTACACTTTATCATAATCCAGTCTGTTATTTGCATACCAGTCTAATCAATTCTGTACCATTTCTGTCCCCTCTTTCTTAGTCATAATTGACTATACCATATATCATGACTATATAAGTCATATCATTTGTCATGGCTATACAAGCCGTACCAAGACATTTCCAGTGTATGAATCGTAGCCCGAAAGCCGCACCAGTTTGGGATCAACGACCCGAAATCATAGCCATAAGGCCGCACCGTTTCTATATAATAATGTCATAGCCATGTAGGCCGCACCAGTTAGATATAACATCCATAATCATAGCCGTATAGGCCGCACCAGAATATCATAGCCACAAGTGGCTGCACCATCTATTAACAGTTTCTTTCACGATCAATTATGGCTCACGGGTTAGCCCGCTGTTGCCTTGGCTCACGGGTTAGCCCGCTGTTGCCTAGACTCACGGCTTATCCGGTCTTGTCTATATAAGTTTGACCCTTCAAAGTAAACCATGGCTCACGGGTTAGCCCGCTGTTGCCTAGACTCACGGGTTAGCCCGCTGTTGTCTATATATAGGTTTGACTCATCAGAATACAATATGGCTCACAGGAAAATCCCGCTGTTGCCTAGACTCACGGCTGGTTCCGGTCTTGTCTATATAAGTTTTATTGACTCACGGCTGGTTCCGGTCTTGTCATTTCATTTTATTGACTCACGGCTGGTTCCGGTCTTATCATTTCATTTTATTGACTCACAGTTCCGTTCTTGTCATCGTAATGACTCACGGCTTATCTGGTCTTGTCGTTTACATATATTTTTACACTTGTCATTTTCGTCCCTCGAAGCCATTTCAACCTGTAACAAATCAATCATCATATATCACATATGATATCAGTGAGATTACTCACCTGGATGCTAGTTGCATTTACATTCCGGTTGTTTCTTGCCTTTGCGTGCACCACAACCATTTTGTCCCATACCTATATATTCATTTATATACCAAATGATAATAGGTTAATAACCATTCCAATTAACTCTAATACAATAGAGTTCAATACAATATCATTGCAAACAATGCCTAGTTAATAAACTTTCCGTTTACTAACTTTTTGTGAATTTTACTATTCACCGAGGCATTCGAGTCGATCTACAGTGCCCCCGAGGGGTCGAAAACTCAATATAAAAATTTTCCCAAACTTTTCAGACCATAACGAGCCTATGGTCCAAATTTGAGCTAAAACGGACAAGCCAAACGAAAAATAGCATTTCTGACTCCCTGCCTGGGAGGCGCATCGCGCCCAGGCCAAGGGCGCACCGCGCCTGGCTCGTCGGGTCGCGATCCACCCTGAGGTCGGGTCGCGATTGTTGAACAGCAGGCCAGAAACTCCGATTTTTATGCTATAAAATCCCATTTTTCTCATTTTAAGCCCTTAATACTCGACTTAATGATTATGGATTGTTCTAGGACCAAAACCTTTGACTAATAACAAGTTTTTATCCATTACCAACACCTTAATCACACAAATTCGTGATTTAGGGTTCTTGGCAAAATTCTCAATTTCATCAATAATGGCAACCTACTTCCATATTCTTTAGCTAAGTCCTTTTTAGCATGACTTAATGGAAGTATTAAACCATTTAAACCATATAATCATAACTGAAATTTACAAATTTCAGTTTCTATATAACCCATTAAGAACTTCTTCAAGAACTTGACTAAAAGGGCAATCTACATACCTTAATTGCTTGGAAATCACCATCTTCCAACAATTGATCCAAGTTCTTGCTTCAAGCTTCAAAATTCTTCCAGAAATCGCACCCAAACCTTCTCCCGTTGCTGCACAAATGGCTAGTCAAAGAAGAGAGTCAAACTCTCTATTTATACCTCCAAAATTTACAAATTTGGTCCTTAAGTTCCATTTCTTGAACTTTGGCCACAATAATCAAGTTTTATTACAATAAAACTTTCATTCTTTATACATTTGCCACTAACAACAATATTTTCATATTTGGTCCTTCACATGGTCAAATGACCAAATTACCCTTTTGTGGTAAAACGACCAAAAATCTGTTTTTATAACATTTTAAGTCCAAAACTCAAAATATTATTTCAAACCAAATACTTTTCTATCCAAAAGACCAATTTACCCTTCCAAGGTAAAATGACCAATTTGCCCTTTTATTATAATTATATAATAAAACATGTCTTGGCGTTACATCATGTGCTATAATTTGTTTGAATTCTCATACCTTTTGGTTGTTAGTATTAATTATAAAGATATTAGTTTTTTTTCTCACAAACGTGATAAGGATGGAAAGTAAGAAAATAAATAAAGATTAGTTACCTCTCTCTTATCAAGTTGAGTACATAAAAAAATATTGAAAATATTTTGCTTATTATTATTAATTATTATTATGTTATTGCTATTATTATTATTATTATTTAGTTAAATTAATAGGATAAAAAATGTTGCCAAAGCTACTTTTATTGAGTAGTTTACTCTAACAAAACCTTAAACACTCACCACTCCCATAGAACGGAAAGTTTAAACAAATATTATCTTATAAAAAATTTGTTTTTTCGGAGGTACCTTCCCTTTTTATATTTTATTTTTATCATGAGAAATCATTTTTCTTATTAGAAGATACATAATGCAACATTTAACAAAATGGGCAATAATCCTTTTTGATTGAAGAAATGTCCAAAATCACTACAAAATGCAACTGATTTTGAGCTAGGTACAAATTTTGTTAAAATTTTCAAAGTCGGTAAGGAAATGTTACAAAAGATTAAATGCAATGCTATTTTTTATTATTAACGTTTTATGTAATTGACATTTATTAGTTAAATACCACTGATACATATTAGTATTCTTAATACATAGACATACACACACTTAAAAACGTATGAATTATCAATATTACAAATTAAAATTTTAATATAAAATTCTTTATAATACTAAATATAACTCATCTCAATATAATATCAAAGATAAATTATGATTAAAGAAAATGAAATAATTAAAACGAAAAATTAAAATATTACAGTTTAGTTTTACTCCAACTGTTTGGACATTCTCCCTAAACTTCAATTTCCTAAATTATGTCGACATTACAAGAAAGTAATAAATAGATTTAGCACAAAATTAAATAAATTTCTAATTTACATTATCAATCTTGTTAACTGTTTTATTAATTGAATACCACTAACCCCTAGTAAAAATATAAACATGATAAATTAGAATATGTAAAATGAGACAAGCATTATATAAGAACATGTGTGCGTCTTTATCCCACATAATATGTATTTGATATTGATGATATGTCTTAGTAGTGGCAATCAAGCTCATGACGTATTAGACCCCTAAACTCACCAAATCATACTAGATTCATGTATGGAATATCTAAAATATCAAGAGAGCCAAGATTACTATATTTTCTTCAATAAAGTTTTCATCATATTTTCTTGATATGACTAAATCCTACAAATTACTTTATTATCCCTGTTGGTTTTGGGATTGGCGACATGATTATATAATAAATTGATGCCTATGGTTACTAAGTTTCATTGAAAAATCTTCTCTCTACTATGTCTCATCTAATCAAATGTAAGTATTTTCTTAAAAACAAAAATAAATAAGACATCTTTAATTGTTCTCTACTTCCTTTCTTAATAGAATCTCTTGAGATAGATAGATGTGCATATTCGGCCTAGGTCAAGAAATGTCCGATCTATGGGTGGATTGCCTTGCTTTGACTAGTTAATGGACTGGCCATGATAGGCCTTTGGGCCGATATTTTTGAACTATATGTAGGCATATACATGGTTATACCTATGTCTACTAAGATATATGAATCAAAGATACAAAAATCACCCGAAGACAAACAAAATGAAGAAAAAATTTTACTTGTATATAGCATCAAAGAATATATAGGAAAGCTAACTAATCAAACAGTTTATATTGCGACAAGCGACAATACAACGAAGGGGGTAGTTTGTGCCTTTGTGGGGTTGCAAGTTTTCAAAAATCATGTTATTTGTATATCCATACAAATTTAAATATAATTTAATAATATATATTATTTAACACTTAGATGAATAAAATTAAAGCAGAACATAGTAATAAAAGTTATAATCCTGTATAGATTTCATTAGTATAAAGGATCCTTATGTATGATTAGTACATAAAAATGCTCGATTTACCAATTTTTTGCATCAGAATTCTAAAAATTCAAATGGTATTTTACCTTTTTCTAACTAACTCATGGTTATTTTCCATTAATATCCTCCACAAAACTCATTAAAATGACTATTTACGATTAGCCTTAAATTCAACTCCACGGTTCTTAACTACCGTTCGATTTCATTGATTTTTTTTTTGTTGGTTATCCATTTTTTCATTCTCTATAATTTCAGTTAGAATATATTATCTTTCTCCGGTGAGTGGAATTACATCCTCACTCATATTTTGAACCTCTACTTCTTTGGACAACATCATATTACGAATCTATAGGAAATTCTAAACCATTTGTAAGACATTTTGGAAGTGAAATGAGAAAGTTAAGCTTTTGAATTAGTTAGAAGAGTGAATGACTCAATGTAGCTTTGATATGAATCATGTTACGGTTTTAACATGTATATATACTGATTGGATAAGGCGTTAGGTGGAAATTATGTGGATTCATAAAAAGTAGTGTTGGGTGGATTTTAAGTAGGAGTTGAGTGTGTTCATAAAGAGTCGAGTTAGGTTGGTGTTAGTTAAGAGTTGGGTGAATGTATAAATGGCCGAGTTAGGTTGGAGTTATATTGTTGTAAGGTGGGCGTTAAGTGGATTCATAAATAGGAGTGTGAGCCTTTAGAGCATTTTACCTCTCCAAAGATAGTATAGAAATGTGATGGTTGGATTTGTGTAACCACACTTAAAAAAGAAATCTCTTAATTGAAACGAACAAGTCCAGTCTCGAATGATAACATTCTATAGGTTTTGCCTCACCCGCGAGCGACCAAAATTGGGAAATTTTTGAGTTTTGTGAAATGGCTTATGGGTTGTAGATATCATAT
The DNA here is from genome assembly GCA_023525715.1 of Cichorium intybus. NCBI lineage: Eukaryota > Viridiplantae > Streptophyta > Magnoliopsida > Asterales > Asteraceae > Cichorium > Cichorium intybus. Next base: position 3,559,592 of record CM042016.1, read on the forward strand.
TGTAAAAATATGGTCAGTTAGGTTGGTGTTAGTTAAGAGTTGGGTGAATGTATAAATGGCCGAGTTAGGTTGGAGTTATATTGTTGTAAGGTGGGAGTTAAGTGGATTCATAAATAGGAGTGTGAGCCTTTAGAGCATTTTACCTCTCTAAATATAGTATAGAAATGTGATGGTTGGATTTGTGTAACCACACTTAAAAAAGAAATCTCTTAATTGAAACGAACAGGTCCAGTCTCGAATGATAACATTCTATAGGTTTTGCCTCACCCGCGAGCGACCAAAATTGGGAAATTTTTTAGTTTTGTGAAATGGCTTATGGGTTGTAGAGATCATATTGTAAAAATTATGGTCAATTATATTCGCATCATGGGAATCTAATCCTTTTATGTCATGCACTCATGTCACTATCAAACTGATAACAATTAAATAAGTTCACATTTAAGAGTAGTATGCATTTGTACGTGTTTATCTTATCATTTTCATTCATGTATTCAACACTGTCTCCTATTATTGTAATATGTGAATAAATATAAAACAACTCTTACATGTTAGTCCACTATTAGTGTGTTGCCTTTAATTGACTATACTAACACTTTAATGAATGAAAAAAATAATCAAAAAGCCTCTAAAGTCTGAGATTTTAGGCCCGAGGTCGGTCCAGTAAAAGTCCAAGGCCTTGACGAGCATATTTTTTCCAGGTATGACTTGCATGCCAAGCTAGACCGGGCCTTTCTTAGACTTCGTTGATCGGGCTTTGATTCAAGTCGGACTTTTGGGCTTGCGATACGTGTCAGGCCAGATCAGACACCCATTTGTGCACCTCTATTGATAGACCGTCCAGAACACTGCCACGTCCCCGTTAATCATACCATATCTCCAACATATAAACCTACTAGGTTATAAACCCGTGTGTTACACGGTTTACAATTTAAAAAGCACTTATATAATAAGAAAAAAAATTTAATCATACAATTTGATATGTTGAATTTGACAACAATAATGATAGCACGAGTTGAGAGATAATCCACATGTAGAGTACATTAGAAAATGTAACTATGTTGTTATGTTAGTAACAATTAAAGTGACATTGCTATTAACAAACTGTAATGAAAGTACGTAGCTATTGTGAATAAAAAATTTAAGTACAATGTTATTTTGAGTATAAAAAAGAGTGCATTGCTTATAAAGGTAGTAAGACTCACAAAGTTGCTATTCCTTGCAATTTACCCATTTTTAATTGCATGATTAATTGCAATACCTTCTTTCACTTGTCTAGTGTTTTAGCCTATTGCTTCTTGACTTAAAGAAAGAATCACGTTGTTCTAGCATTTAAAAATCTAGCATATAAGCTTGAGTCATAACCATTGGTGGAATGCGTTCTCGTTTGTGTTTCAACAACTGTCCTCCCAGTTCCATAAAACCAATCCAGTGTGACTACACAAAAAAGAGAAATGTAACTGGCATACCGAATTAAGTACGATCTTACAATGATAACATGCATAATCTCACAAAATTTAGAAAGTTAATTTGCATATTTTTTGATGTTTTTCTACGTGGCCTTAATGTAACCCAAAAAGACATAAATGTCCTCCTTTTCCAATGTGGCCATAATGTAACCTCACAACGAATTACCCCAACATTCATGTAATTTCTAAGATAAAATAATTTGAAGAAATAACATCTTTAAACGAACTAATCATCACCAAAACAATAAAGAGTTGAGATATGTATCTACCAAACTGAATCACCAACATTTCACATTATAAAGTTTTAAAAAACGTAGATCGTAATTCTACTACAAGTTTCAAGTAAATACTACAAACTGATTAGATGAATATTTAGAATAGCACATACCATTTCCAATTAAACTTGGATCCATTCTTGGAAATGACAGCCCTATAATCACTTTAATCGAAATATTATTTACATTTATTACCTTTGTTTGCTATGTTTAAAACAATTTCTAGTTTGAAAAAATGTGTAACAGAGCATTTCTGAATATTACGATTTGGTTGATGAGTTATCGAATATTAGTGCTGAAATTAAGGGAGGCATGCTTATCAAACATAATGGAATCATATTTGTATCTCAAGAAATTCTATAAGTATCAATTACATAGTCACCAAACAAATGAATGAACTCCATCTAAAGAATTTATTATACATTTATTGATATGACATTTACAACTTATCAACATCGGTTAGTAATGCCGGCTACAAACTACTATTATATTGTGGATATCAATTACCGAAAACCATAGGGTTAAGGTCGAATTTGGTCACTTAACTTTGTTTAAGTTGTAAACGGTCACCTAACTTTCTTATTTTGTCCCGAAATCATCACTATGACCTGTTATAGCCCGGTCACAGTGGCCATTTCGGAAATAAATAAAAAGTTAAGTGACCTATTATAACTTAAATAGACTTAAGTGACCAAATGAGCACAAACCAGAAAGTGAAGTGACCAAATGAGAACATTAACCCCAAAACAAATTGATTTTTTGAAACGTTGGATTTTTGGGACTTGTGTTAGTTGTATATGTTACTCCGATAATACAATTATTTATAAATAAACAAATGTGTTTGAGTCGTGTTAAGTTACAATCATGGAAATCCTTCCTACGTTTAGTTCATTTTACTCTGATAATTCATTTTTATAAACGACCAAAAAAGAATTGTGTAGATAAAGAAGAATGATCGGTTGATCGTTTCTGGTTTGGTGATTTTTTTAATTGGTTGGTTTTAACTTCTTGTAAAATGTTATGATTGTCTAAAAAGGGGAAAAGGCCATGCGTTACAACTCAATGAAAAATTGTTCACATATTATACCAAACAATCTTATGCAGATGATTTTGAATAAGGATGAACCAATAATTTTAAGAATATCTACAACCAATAATTTCGAGGACATCCGATGTTTCAAAAAATCAATTTGTTTTGGGGTTAATGTTCTCATTTGGTCACTTAACTTTCTGGTTTGTGCTTATTTGGTCACTTAACTCTATTTAAGTTATAATATGTCACTTAACTTTTTATTTATTCCTGAAATGGTCACTATGACCGGCTATAACAGGTCATATTGACCATTTCGGGACAAAACAAAAAGTTAGGTGACATTTCACAACTTAAACAAAGTTAAGTGACTAAATGTGCACAAACCAAAAAGTTAAGTGACCAAATTCGACCTTAACCCAAAACCATAAGTCAATATTCAAAAAGTAATTGCCTTAAGAACTCAAAAAATTACACTCTATATATAAATTGTATATATAGGTCAATTAATCAAGGATACTTGATACGCTTCAAATGCTCTTATCATCAAAAGGAAAGGAAATAAGTAACAAAAATGTTCAAAGGTAGCTACAAAAATCCAATATCTACAATGAGGAGAAACTTACATTAGCTTAAAATAAAATTCGTTGTGTAGTTCTGTAACGCCCGGTTTCTCAAAAATGAATTACACCTTAATCTTCTCACATTATAACAGCATTAAAGGGTGTAACTCAATTTAAGAAACAAGTATTACAAAGCTGTTACCAAAAACATAGTTTAAGTCCTAAACTATTTACATCAAGTGTTTACGATCGTTATTCAAAAACCGGGTCAATTACATATTCAAAACAACAAGTAAATTCAAGTCCAAGGTCCAAAGTCCAGCTACCCATCCATGTTTCGTTTCTCGCGGTCTCCACTACCAGAACCTATCACAAACAATATTAACAAACAATATATGAGCTTCTAGAGCTCAGTGAGTAATAAAGATCAATCGAATTATATCATCCAATATTTCGCTTAGGTTAATCTCAAATGACTATCTCAGCCATTAGTGTGTCACACACACTATAACTCTTTGATCCGAACACTCATAATTGGTTTTTACTCAACCAATCGAATATAACATACTTCTTATCTGCAACAAACATCCCAACAAAACATATTTCATCTAATAAACAACTACTCACATGTTGTCGGGTTATTCTGTGGAACTCCTGAACCGCGTGTGTCGTGCTCCTGTCTAGCCTTAGCTGTACCACAATATCTCAAGTCAAACTCAATATTCAACAATCTCAATCATGTTCAACATTGATAAAAATCAAGAATTTGAATCATAAGAGAGGTTTATAATCAAAAGATAGCAATACTATCCTAATTATAACTTCCAATTTCACCATTTTGACTCATACAACCCTAAAAACACAATACAAGCACTTTGCAAGCTTGGGTCTCGAATTAGAATTCCATTATACACACTAATCCAAGTAAACTCACTTTAATTCATGCTAGAAGCAGGTGGTTCATCAAAACCACGATGAACCATCTCAATTCCAAAGATTCAACCGTCAAAACAAGATAAAAATCAAAGAGGATTACCTTTCAAGCTCAAGGAACAAATCTCTAGCTTCAATTCGTGATCAATAAGACTTAATCTCGACTTAGAAGGGTTGGAATCGTTTTTCTAGGGTTTGGGAGGGTTTTGGTCGAATTGGGAATGACCCAAATGAAAGAAAACTCGAACTTAAAACAGCCCTGAGTGCTCGACACGACCCGTGTAGGCTCACACGACCCGTGTGAGGCCTACAGCAAGCCGACTTGAACATGCACAGACTCACACGACCCGTGCAGCCACACACGACCCGTGTGAGATCCAAATTCGCCTCGGTAATTTTTGAACAAGAGCTACACGACCCGTGTAGAGGTACACGACCCGTGTAGGTCTGAAAAGGTTACTGATTTGCTTCTTAAGCCTTTCTACACGACCCGTGTGGCCAAACACGACCCGTGTAGCTCTGATTTAACATTTTACAAGTCCAAACTTTACTCAATTAGGTTTTTAACCATCCTAACTCATATAGCAACCTATTTAATCTTAATTACACTAAGATTAACACAAAATTTTATATAAATTAATAATACAGTATTACAAGTTCTTTTGAGTTAAAAGTTATGGTATATACGTTGTTTGTGGATTAAAATAAAAGTTTATTGCCATTTTGAATTAAAAATAAAACTACATCATTATAGGTTAAGAAAATAAGTATATCGATTTAAAAAACAAAAAGAATGTAAGGGTTTCATGCTAACATAACAGTAAAAAATCATTACAAGAATAAATTTTTAATTTAAGTGATTTTTTTAATTCAAAATTTTTATGGTTAAATAATAAAAGGTATTTCAATGGTCAAACAACACGAATTCATATTATATCAGTTATTTTTATAAGAAATATAACGTTGTATTCAATAACTTTGAAAAAAATTACATTGCTCCAATGGTTAAAACAAAAAGGTTTCAAACTAAAGTGGTTTTTTTGTAATTTGGAATCATTGCACAAGTAGAGTGAAATTCACAAAGGGATCTTAGGATGCAAATCCCTACATCTACATAAACTATTTCTAGTGCTATAGTAATCAACCCTAAGTAGAAATAAACCACAAATAAAGTCCAAAGAATTTTACATGTAAATAAAAAAACACCAGACATAGCATAGAGTAATCTTGTAGATTCAAAATCAACTGTCATAAATGGCTATTATTAGTAAGAATGAACATATGCGTACCTATATAAAACCATTTCAAACATCTCCTCGTCTAATGTATCAGGAACTTTTGGCCTTTAGTGTGCTTTGAATTTCTATTTGCCTTCATCCATATCCAAAACCTGGAACACACCCACACATATAAATCAAATCTAGGTGAAATTGACTAATGAAGAACTGGTGAAATCAATCAAATACTAAACCAGAAAGAGGATGCTAAAAAGTTTACCTGAGAAATTTTTGAAACTCCTTAGATCAGAGAGCCTAAAACTCAATTATAGCATTCTACTTTCACCTTATTGTATGACATTTACCACTATACTGGAAAGTGTAATCAAGGGTTAGATGTAAGAATTAGCAATGTACTTTAGTCTAATTTTTTTTTCAATTCTTCTAAAGTGCAAAGTATTAATAATAAGAAATTGAATGATAATGCTGCAAATGCCGATAAGATAAGCTGTTTGAATTCGTGATTAAGCAAATGATATAATATTGTTTCTCTTAGGCATTTTATCAAACACGTATTACTCATCATCGTAAAACATCAGTTTCTTAACCTCTCTTATCATTTACCTACTTCAAGCATATAAAAGCATTAAAGCAATAAGTAGAGATAGAAGCATAGTTGGAAGCCTGGGAATTAACGTGACTGGTGGGGAAGCAATTCTGAGAAAACGAACATGGTGGTTGGAATCCATTGAAGAAAAGTTGCATTTGAATTTTGGAATCGATTGAAGAAAAGCTGCATTTGAATTCAATCATGGTGGTTGGAATACACGAGAACTTACGTGAATGGTGGGGAAGCAATATTGAGAAGACGAACATGGCGGTTGGAATCGATTGAAGAAGAGTTACATTTGAATTCAACCATCTAACACAAAGCATTGTTTCATCTAGAAAGCCTTGAACTTAATACTAAACTAAATAAAGGATTTAAGAAAGAATCGTTTCCCAACAGTCTTCAACAGGAAGTCAAGAACACGAGAAACGAGGAGACAACCTGGAAGGAAAGAAATTGAGTTAGTGCATCAATAACAATGAAGATCAATGATGGAATTAACATGCAATGTGTAGAGAGGAGGAGCGTTTCTAGAGAAGGAAATATATTAATGATGCAACTGATTTGATGGGATCTTCAATATCAGACGGATGGTAAATGTGATGATTTCCCCCAATCTAGCACCCGTTTCAAGCTCTCTTCCGGATTTGTGGGATCAGTTTTTGGAAGATTCAAAAACATAGGCGGGGATAAGAGACCCATGACACGTGGCAGGATTTTTTGGGCGGGAAAACAGAAAAACGGAGGCCTAAGAAGCTGACACGTGACAAATAAAGGGTTTAAAAAAGCGCCATGTGGCACTAACATGCTTGCTTTATTAGTATGCATAGATTCATTTTACAAAGTTATCTCAAATATCTTTATACTTCTTCAAGGTTTATTATAAATGGATTTCACTACTTAATTTGTTTATGCTGTCTATATTTTCATTTTAAATCATATAACAATAATAACTATTTTGATTTTGTTGTTATATATTATGGAAAAACATAGTCAATATTGATTATTTCTTATACAACAAAAAGTAAAGTCGATAATGAAAAAAATCGCAAAACATGTTCAATATTGGTATTATGGAACGTGTATAGATTCATACTTTTCACTGGTGCAACTTAATAATTTTATTGCTAAACTTTTATTATGTATTTCGAGCAATAAAAAAACAAGTGGTATAAATTGTAAACTTAATGTAGAAGGAAACAGCAAACTTAAAACTCTATATAAATGGTGAAGTGTTAGGAACGATTCAAAATCTTAGACCTCTTGGTGTCACGTCCTTTGCCTCCACTGTAACATCAAAATTTTTGGATTATCTCATGAAATTATTGGACCTAGTTTTTTAAACTCATAGTGGATGTTCTAATGTTAATCAATGTCTGCAAAGTCAATTATGAATGTGTGACATCTAATGCAAAACAATAATCATTCCATACAAAGCCGGCCCGGGGGGAGTTGGGTGATGATATTGGGCCTCCACTTTTGTGTAGGGCCCATTTTTAGATGAAAATGATTTTTGTTGTGTCTCGTAGTCTCATACAACGGAAGCGGGAAAAGAAGTGAGCCAAGCGACTTCTAAATTCTTAAGGAAGCAATCGTAAATGGTAAGCAATTGTAACTTTTAAATTTCTTTCTAGATTTTTACACATCTGTCAACTTGAATAATTATAATATTCACAAAAAATATTCAATAAACAATGTTCTCAGTCTCTCAAATCTCTCATTTCTCCCAATTTGGTAAACAACCACTATGATTTGGTTATTTCACGGTTTTAGTTTTAGGTTGACTGGTTGTTGCTTTCTTTAATTCTTTGTTTATATGTTTCTTCAATATACCTTTGCAAGTTTCTTCTACTGTAACTTTTACTTGGTTGATTTTTGGATGTTGTATTATCAGTTGATTATTCAAGTTCAGTTTATAGTTAGTAATTGAAAGGTTTTATGTTTTGTAGAAGTTCGATACTTTGACTATTAATAATCTGATTGTCATTTATGCATTTTATTGTGTATTAAGGAATTACATTTCTTAAAAGTGAAACTAATAAGAAACTACTTGAGATTCTTAATGTTATAACAATATTAAATGGGCAGGTGGTCTTCTTATCAAGAAATATATGTTATATTTTGATATTCTATTATTGCTAATGAGTTTGCACCCGAAACATATGTAGAACTTCTATTTTATAAATATATTATTGTGGTTCGTTGTTTATATTAATTTTGATAACATCAATGAATTATGGAAAGCTGAAAATTGTGTAATGCGTCCATTGATAGTGTCTCTCTTTAAATTTTAACGACCTCAAGTTGTAAAGTTTTAACCCTCTTTTATTATTTTATAGATGAATTATAGTAATTGGATCATAAAATCTTGGTAATTTTGAGGTCTTTTTTTTCTTTTGCCCCGGCCTCAAATGTGTTTGGACCGCCCATAAACAAAATTTGTAGACATCAAATGCAAACATGATCTCATATAATAGGCAATGAATGAAAGTAAACTAACGAAATTGATTTGAAGTTACCATGTCGTAGTCTTACATAAATTCTGAACTAATGATTGATTTCTAGTACTTATTGCTTTTGTCATCTTTTGTTGGAAAAGTAAAAGAATTTTGAGAAATGAATGGATGTGTGACAAGGTTGAAATCCCAAAAGTAAATGAACTTTACCGAGCAAAGATATGATTTCACATGCATTCCAATGATCGTGAACTTGTACTATAGAACATAATGATCGTCCATCAACTCACGTCCACATAATTGCAAAATAAAATGACAAAAGAAAAGGATAAAAATGATGAAAAAATATCTCAAAATACTCATGATCCCCCATGTAAGCATGTGATGTACCCCCTTCACCCCTTGAAACATTTGTTCTTTCAGGTATTTTAAGACACAGTTAATAGGCATATGGGCATATCGACATCGTAACACTCACTTTCAAGTAACGAAGCAAACTACAAATTTATTCCACGAATATGACTATCATTAAAGATTATGATACTAGAAAATATTCGAACCAAGGGTTTCATTGAGGAGAATGATAACATGAGATAGAAAGCCCCGTTTAGCTTATAGTTGAGGTTTGTTTTAAAAATGGTCGTTGCCGTCTTTAAACAGATAATTTTCATAATTACAGGTAATGAAATTATCAAATTTAAATATAATTTGGTTTCTATAATAACATTTAAAAGTAGTCTAATTCGAGTAACTTCTCGTTTATTGCTCGAAATGTAATTATTTCACTCAAAAAGTCAAAAACCAAACTTAATTATCAAATACCAACAAAATTATTATTACAAGTAAATGGTTAAAAGCCTCAAATTGAGAGATTTGAAAACATAAGAAACCTAGTGGTGTATGTTGGAACGATTATCTTCGTCCATTTATATATGTTTGTTGGTTGATATTTATTTATATTTGTATAAGATTTCTTCATTTATTTGTTTAACATCTCTAAAAAACATAAACAGATCAACATTAACAAATTTTTTAAAACAGACGAACATGAATGAAAAAATCGTATTTAGTGTGTTTTTGTTCGTCTAATTCATTTAGAATTTAGACTACCTTAATTAGCGAGCTTATTTGACCCCAACACATATAATACAAGGACAATTTAATTAAAAGAAAAAAGGAAAAAGGGAACTTGGCGAGTGTTAGAAGGAAGTTTTGGTGCAACAATCGCTTCCAACGAATGGGTCAGGCAACATGGTTATACATTATTGGTTAGTTTTTTCTACTTTTCAACCAAATGTTGTAAACTTAAGACTAAATTACCGTCTAAATTACACTTACAGTATTTTTAATAAAAATCACAAGTTCATTATTTATCTATTTTTTATGCAGAAGAGACCTATGGTTTCATTTTGTTGAGATGTTGCTCCTCGTGTTTTCATTTTCTTTTATATCTTATCTAAAATTACAATTTTATCCTTATTTTATATATATATATATATATATATATATATATATATATATATATATACATATATATATATATATATATATATATATATATATATATATATATATATATATATATATATATATATATATATATACATCTAATTTATTTATAAGTCATATTTGGAGGAGATATGTCCATTGTCACACCAAGTTGGTGATATGACTATAAATAACATTGATAGTTTCGGATTACATGCAAAATATGATTTGTGCATAAAATGACAAAAGAAGAGTAAAGAGGATCTAGTTTGTTAGCTTGTCATTTTAAGATGGGTTAAATAGAAATATGTAGAACTTAAGGGATCATAGTGTAAGTATTTGAATTTCAAATACTAGATAAGTTAGTGGCGGAAACCCTAACTGTCAACAGTTTGCAATGTCGTATTATTGGTGCAACTAAGAAAGAAGATCTTTGGTTTGGGATCTCAGTTCATCCAATAAGAAAGAAAGGGAATTAATTACAAAGAAAGATACATGATTTGATCTGAACTTTTTGGTTCTTATGTTGCAAGGATTTACTGAATTTGTGATCCTGATGGATTTTGGGTTTAATGTTTGCTATCTTTGTGCTTCAATCATTTAAAAATACACCATAATCCTACATTGGTATCAGAGCCACTGGTTCATATCCTTTACACATTTGTAACCAAGTGTTTTTTTATGTAAAAGTTGATTTGCTTCGGATCTAAATTGGACAACCTGATGCTGCTACTTTGTAAAATTTATATAAAATCATAGAAAAATCCGAAAAAATATAAGGTATGTGGCATTGGAATGCTAAAAGAAAAACTACATTTTATATTTTGGACTCAGAAAGTAATTCCAAGCTTAAGCAGGTTAAAACAATAGAGCAATCGACTGCTATATAGTTTTGGCTTGCTATTGTTACCTTGTAAAATTTCTATAACATCTTAGAAAAATCAAAAAAATACAAGGTGAGCGACGTTGGAAAGATATAAGAAACTATTACAATCTATCCTTTGAACCCGGAAAGTAATTCAAAGCTTAGGTGGGTCAAAACAATAGAGCAATCGACAGCTGTACAGTTTTGACCTCCCATGCAAATAAATGGTTTTACAAAGAAGTTGGTTTTCATTATTAAGTTTGTCCAAATGAGTATTGATTTCTATAATACATTGGTTTAGATAATTGTATAGGACTTGTTTGTAATTTCATGATTGTTAAACTAAGTTGATGATCTAAAACTTACAAATTAAGTTGAAATAAGTTCTGCTATGAATTGTATGGATTCAGTAACACATAGACTTATGTATGTGATGTGTTTTTGATATTTTGGTCTTAATTTGTTGTAATTTTGTGACATGTATGTCACTTTGATTATTCTTCTATAAAGTAAATTTCCTTTATATTGTATTGTAATAGTTGTTGGATAGAAAATTTGTATTAGAGTTGAAAATTGTAACAAATGAAGACCAAAGAATACCAAAGGAGGACCATGAAGATTGAAGCCGCATAGAGTTCCACATGGATTCAAGAGTTGGTAATAAAGCAAGTGTGAGCCAAGCATCCATGTGGTTGTTTTTGTCCCAATAAATGATCATGTTTTTCCTGTGTTGGATCACAATAAAAACACATAGGACTGAAGCATGTGTTATTGTTATTGTTTGCATGTGTTGTGGTTGTTTAAAATTAAATCCAAACACAAACACTAATTGTTAAAAGTTAACAAAATATTTTGCAAACAAAATTGGCTCTTATAAGAGTTTATAAAATGATCCAACGTTTTAAAATTATTCACAAGCCAAAAGTGAGTGAAAATGTTTTAACCGAATAAAACAAAACCCGTTTTATAAAATGAAAATTTTATGTTGTCCATAAAAGACTACACAATATTTAACTATTAACCCTTCGGCGTGGGAAGTGTCGCAACCAATGTGTCGGTTGGTTTTTAGCCAAAATGATGTGATACTCGCGATGACTCGAGAATCTCGGGCCAAGTGTCACGTGTTTGATTTACCATCCAAGCTTGTGATCTAAAACAAAATTGTCATATCAATTTATAACCATAAATCCCAATACTCCACTTTTGATTGTCTTGTTCTTTTTAGATGTCACTTTGTTGAAAATTCTGAATATGATTCCATCACAAAGTTGAGTTTCTAAAATGTCAAAATTATCCCTTTCCATTTAAAGTAACCCTGATTCGTCCGTTATTCCAATTACATTTTTGGTTCCATATATAGTACAACACAAAGTTGCCATTCCTTGACATTTAGTTATAACCAACAGGACTTGATTAGTTCAAGATTGTGATTCATTTCATATTGTATACATCTTAATCCAATGACTCTTTTATTTGTCCACAATTTTTCATAAGTTTTCTTCAACATTCACTATTATCTCCATAATGTTCCAAGTCCGTAATATTTTTCTATCTTTAGGTTTCAATATCTCAATAACCATCAAATTACTAACATGAGTTTTGGCATTTCACAACCATGTTTTTTCATCTTTTATTTACTTATTGGCACATTCATGATCTATCTACTTTTTGTTATGTTCATTTTCTTATTGGATTGACTCTTTACGATCAACAAGTCCCCTAGCCTACTTGGCAAAATTTTGAATATTTTATTTCTTATTTGAAACATACCTTCATTGGAGGATCTTGAAGGTCTTTTACGTTTAGCATTGATTTTTCAGTACTCTAAAGACATTTAAGAGTGACCATTGGTATATATATATATATATATATATATATATATATATATATATATATATATATATATATATATATATATATATATATATATATATATATATATATATATATATATATATATATATATATATATATATATATATATACACACACACACACACATATACACACACACACAATTGGTAAAATGGTCGAAAAAACTCAAAAATTTTTATACTTTCAGTAAGGTCCAAAGTGCCCCAACTTAAAAACCCACCTAACTCGGCCTTCTATGATTTCACCAAACTCTCACCTAACTCGTTTCAATCCTAATTATCAAATATAGAGATCGGGTCGTGGAACATTTAACAAGCTTGAAATCTGCTCGACCTTGACATGTTTGCCAAGAGAGCCTAAACAAGCTTAGGCTCGAATTGAGCTCGACTCATTTTTTAATCAAAGCAGGAAATCCTTTATGGTTTTTGCACTCGTTAAGAAGCACTTTTATTATTTGTTAAAAATTAATATAAATTTTCTATTATTTATAAAACTAAGGCGAGGTGCACTTTTGTGAAAATATCTTTAAAACAAAGTATAGAAACAGCCTTTGTAACTTATTACTTTCATTTTGAAAGAAAAAGTTTTTACATTACGATTTTATTGAATTATACCCCCACTTATATATTTCAATTTAGAGTTCTAGAAGTATTACAATTCGAGACTAATATGAAGCATAATCTAGATCCAACCTTACAAAATTTCTTACTTGAAATCATTGTGACAGATATTAAAATGCTATGGCATGCTTCCTAAATAAATCTCTTATCATAACAAATCTTCAAACTGATATTAGAATCGGGAACCATTTGATGATGCATATTCTTTGCTCTATATCATCAACGGGACATGCTCCATACTTCATCCATCCGAACACATAGATGATCTCTTTGTAATCAATAGGATACACCTAATATGTGAGCACTCGCAATCCATCAACTTCATTCAATGATGTGTGATCAATAGGTGATACACAGCTAATGAGTTTGGCATTTGGAAGTGGAATGCTACAGGTGTTGCCCTCTCTATTTGTGGTCGAGGGTTCAAGTCTCGTTCGAGACATAGGTGGTATTAAGGTGTAGTTTAGGAGTAGGAGTATGTTAGATTGTCGTTCTAAAACACAAAAAAAAGTGGAATGCTACAAACAAATCCATTATCCATGTAGAAATGGCGTGCTAATATGTAGATCTATTATGATAATAATCATTTTGAATTAATCCCCATGCTAAGTAAAATGATTAGTAATATAAAATAGATTTTGGTTTAATGTTAATTATCATAAAAATAAATGATATCGGCGCTAAATGCAAGTCATCTGCACGAAATGCACCAACATGAAGGATACCAAATTGGAACGTTTTCCCCAATTTAACACATCACGGTTTTTGAGGCTTCCTAATGTATGTTTCTTTCAATGTCTTCACTATAGATAGTTTAACACAATACATTATGCTTGCAAACACGAATGTTTCTTTAACGTCCATCATATGAGTCTAAAAACACAATACAATGCTTCTAACCTACACATATTTTATTCTTAGTTTATTGACAACTCAGACACTAAAACATGGAATTGATTATTAATTAAAACTTACACTTTACTATGGAAAAATGGGAAACATATGAATTTGGGAAATGTGTCATGCAAAATACAAAATAAGGAATGAAGAATAAGGATTAGGAAATGATGTACTTTTACTACAATGTGTAAAAAAGAATACTACAATCAGTTTATTGTTACAATATAAACATATGGTTTTGCATACTATGAACTTTAAGGGTTCATTTCATAGAGTGCGAAATTCAATGTTTCATTTCCCATGAAATTCAAGGTTTTGTTTGTAGATTACGAATTCATGCATTGGAGAACCTTTTATAGCTGACCACTATCATCAAAATGATGCATTTGAAAATAGGGTCTAATTTAGTGTCTTTTAAACTTTCATGACTAAATGGCGACATTGTCAGAACTTTGATAACCAATTATTTTAATATGACAATTATATATTAGGTTTAATAACATAAAATCACTATATTTTATCAAGTTCCAAGTTTATCCACTCAATTTTAATTTGTGTTTAAAAACACTTATTTTTGGATAAAATTTCTATCACGGCCATTATGATCTACAAAAGCCAATTCCAGCTTTACACCTTCTTTTGTTCTTAAAAAACCACTCGTGTTCTCAAAAAAAAATCCATCGGTGGAACCATCCGGGTTTTTTTTTATAATTTTTAACGCTTACTTTTATTGAGAAAAAAGTTAATATATCAATAGTTATAATCTTTTGTCCTATATAAACAAACATCTATATCGATATGTATCGATGTCAAACAACGAAGGTTGTTTTTTTTTTTTTTTTGTTTAAAAACCATTCAATATCCGTTTCTATGATTTAGTTTTGATTTTTTTGGGTTGAAGAACCATTTGATTTAGGTTTATATTATTTAGTTTCAGTTTTTTTTGAGTTGAAGACTCATTCGATTTCAATTTTTATGATTTGGTTTCAGTTTTTTTGAGTTGAAAAACCATTCGATTTTGAGTTTTTTGTTGAAAAAAATCTGATTTCAGTTTTTTATGTTAAAAAATCAAACCACAAAATTTGTTTTCTTTGATTTAGTCTAGGAATGCAACTTTCATACAAACATATATACCATTTCTATAATTTAGTCTGGAAAATATTAGTTTTTTATTGGGATTGGTACAGTTTTGTTAATTCGGTCGGGTTTTTCCATAAAAAACAAATTCATCTGCAAAAATTCAGTTTTTCGAAAACCAAAAATTGTTTGAGAAAACTCACCCTAATCAAAACAGTGAAATTATAAAAAGTTGTTATTGTAAGAACAAACGAGTCATTCATAAAAATTACAAAAAAAAAACCAACAAAATATCGTCTTTAACAACTTTTTCTAATTTAAACAAAAAATAAAATAAAACACTATATTTTGCTAAAAATTTGATTTAACAATCAATTTTTAAAAATGTGTTTATGTAGGTCATAATAGTTTATATGGAACTGCTATAAAAATGTGTGGTTTTTTAACACAGATTAAATTTGAGCTGTTAAACGGGAAAAATGACAAAATATATTAATTTTTATGTTATTAGGATTATATATTATCAACAATTCAATACATTTAAGTTATTTTCCACGAGCTTAATTCGTCCGACTCATTGGAATAGTTGTATTTAACTTGGTGATTAGATCTAGAGTAAATTACGGTTTTGATCCATGTGATTTATGCGATTTTACAGTTTTAGTCCAAGTTTAGAATTTTCACGAAACCGGTATCTGTGGTTGGCATTTTATTACAGTGTTAGTCCATGGTCCACCATATAAAAAGATCAATTTACCCTTTCTAATTATTTTTTCTATTTGCTTTTAACCTATAATTATTTTAGTAATAAAGAAAAAGAAAAATACCGCTTAATCCCTCTCCATCCCCACCACCACTACCACGTCTCTCTCTCGTATCAATCAGTGACTAAGGGGACACATGTATTTATCCTCATGGGTTCATTTTAAAGAAATAGATGTCATGGAATTAGGTACTTTTTCAGATTTATCCATAGATCCGACCAGTCAAGACGATGATGTGGTAGATGGAAGAGGCGACGATGATGAAGATGAATTATTGTTATATCCTAAAGGAATCAAACAAGCAATCACTCTTCCTCTCAATTGACGGTATCAAGGTGGTGGTGTTGCCGGAAACATAAACAAAAACGGAAACATGGTTTGAAAAACAATCCCAAATATTATAGGCGTCCCACCACCACAATCGTCCGTGTTAAACCTATATAATAGTAATAGATCATTTGATGACTACCCACCACCGATAAACCCACACTACAGACTAGTTAAGCATTCCAGATTTGGAAGTGACAAGGATGGAAATTATGGTTGCAGTGGAGGGATGAAGATGAGGCAGTAATCTGATGGATGGAATGGTGGCAGCATTACAAAAGTTAGGAGATGGGTTTTTAAAAATGGAGAGGATGAAGATGGATATTGTCGGGGAGCTTGAATCAATGAGAATGAAAATGGAGATGAAACAGACTGAAATGATTATTGAATCATACCAGAAGGTTGTCGATTCATTTGCAGAAACAATTATAGAGAAGAAGAACAAAAAGATATAAAGAATGCCACACCAGATTCATGAACAAGAGCTTCAAGGTATACTTTAGATTCAGATTGGCGTGTAATCCGCTATTTATGTTTCTTCAAGCGTTCCTGATTCAGTTTCAGTTTCTTCAAGCCTTTCGAGAGATGAGATTTGATGGGGTAAAACCTAATTCAGTTATGTTTTCGTCAATCTTTCCTGTTTGCTTAACAAATTTGTGTTGATGATGGTCGATGTTATCTTGTTGCAGGTAGGTCTAGAGAGAAAGTAATTAAAAGCTACATGATGAAATGAATGTGGTGTCCTTGATGTCAGATGGGTTTAATGCGCAACTATGGGTTGTAGGGTGTGTATATGTGATTGTGTATGTGTGATTGAGAGATGTATCTACGTTAGAGAGAGAGAGAGAGAGTGTGTGTGAGAGAGAGAGAGAGATGGGGGTAGTGAGGGTGGGGCAGGAATTTTCTTTTTTTATTACTAAAATACTCCTAATTAATAGGTTAAAAGAAAAATACTTTAGAAAGTGTAAACAGTTCTTTTTATATAGAACAGCGACCAACAGTGTATAAAATGTCAACCACAGGGACTGATTTCATGAAATTCTAAAGTTTGACTAAAACTGTAAAATCATGTAAACCACAGGGACCAAAACTGTAATTTACTCTTAAATTTAATATGTTTGATTCATCAAAGATAAAATACAACTCAACTCATCTTGATTATAAGTAAACTTGTCGAAATGACCAACACCTAACTATTATGAGCAAATGTAGAAGCAAGAACCTACAACTCCTAATGATAAACCATTTGATCAAACTCATATTTCAATTAAGCAATTAATATACATAAATCACACTCAGAACACATGCTTATACACTTCAAAAGAAGAAAAAGAAGGCTCAAAAAATAAACCATAAAACCTCCAAAGGGTCAACACAATCTTGGCAATGGTCTACCATGAGACGAACCAGAGACCATGAGACGATCACCCTTAACCATTTTTGACATCTGACCTTTCATCTCCCTACAAACCTTCTCCAACTCCACCACCCTCCATTGCATCCTTTGCAAGTTCAGTTTCACTACACCATCCTCCACATCTTTGTGGTCATACCGCGAGCTATGATCTGTCGAGTCGTAATGTAGATGGTCATGACCACCATTGTTGTTGTATAGCACCATGAGTTCTCTGCTGCTTTTGGTCAGAGGGGTGTCATGATCATGGTCGTTTATGTAGGAGTAGTCATGATCGCTGGTGTATGCAGTTGGTATGTTTGAATGCTGTGAAACAAGCGCTTGGACTGCTATTCTTGGTGGGATCCTTGGGTTCTTTGCTAGGTCTTTGCATGCTTCCAAGCTTAGCTTCTCGTAGTTCAAGCACCTGCATAGCCTTGATCTTTCTTCCAACGATAGACATGAGTGCGACTGCAAATTCGATTTCGCTTTAGTTAAAATCAGTAATTAATCGTTATCATAAAAGTTGCGATAATAAACTTATAGAATAGATTGTTACACATTGGATTTCGGATGTATGTTTTTATAAATTGAAACAAACTAGCTATCAATAAGTGAAATTTGTCCGGGTTATATTATAAGTTAAAAATCATGTGTTCCATAATTAATATTCATCCGTGTCATCCTTGGAAGGATATGTGGCCTGGGCCACGTGGAAAATCCAAAAGATACCGAAGTAAGAAAAGTTAGATGGTTGAGTTGAGTTGAGATAGGGTGCGGTGGGGCACATACACAGCAATCATGTGGCCGTCCACTGGATTCTTGGTCCATTTACTAGTTGACAGAGACAAAGTGCATGCCTGCATCGTCCTAAAGCTTTCTCACCTCATTTTTTTATTCCCTTTTTCACGTTATTTTCTGTATATATATAAATAAATAATCTTACAATCTAACTACTTCCCCGAACGTGGTTAAAGCATATAAAGAGAGAAAATTAATTAATATACAATAGTACTATAGATGAAAGTACGTTAGAAACACTACCTCAGCCAAGTTCTATGGCGTGTCGATCGGCTTAAGCCGTCCGTGAAACTGACTCATCCACTACGTACAAGTTATTATATGGGGGCTTATTAGGTAGAGACAGACATGCTATTTTATGTTTTAATGGCTGAATATGACATAGCAATATATCGACAAAAATACAGATAAAAATATCGTTTAATCTGTAAGCCTTGATGATATTGTTCTGATAGATTATTTGACTAAGAAAATGCCAAAATGGCAATAATGCATCCCTAGAGAATAATTTTGATAAATGCGAAACCTCAAATTTACTTGATATTATACAAATAAAAAATGGTAGGGTCAATATTGCCCTTGAGTATAGGTTACCATTATAATATTCATAGTTTTTCTTATAAAATTTACAATTTTAAGTTTAATAAATATTTATAATAATTGATAGTGTATTTCGTCAAACATCAACAACAAAGTCTGATTAAAAAACAGAATATAGAAATTTGTATACAGAAATTAATGTCATCAGTCTATTTCCAATATTAAGAACATGTAAATGATCATTCTTAGAACAGAATCTAAAAAAGACAATGATTTCATTGAAAATAATTATATCTTTATAAAATAGGACAAACATGCAAGTTTGATATACGTGTTTTATGGACTTGTAGTCAAAAAAAGGAAATAGGCATATTTTGTCACATCTCTTGTAGTTTGTGTTTTGTCTCCACGTATATGCCTCCTATATTCATTTAATCAAAGGCATCTATTGACTTTCAAAATCACAAAAAACTCAATCTATCAATATTAAATATCAAGAAACATAAAAAAAATACTAATATAATCGATAATCACCAATTACCATGTAAAATAATGATATTATATTTTAATCATTTAAGCTATAAGTTTGAACTACTTTTAAAAAAATAGAGATATAAGTCTATTAATCTTCTAAAAGAAGACATACTGTTGCCTATATTCTGACTACTTCAATGTTCTTTTTTTTTCTTAACTAAAATGAATACAATTGTAAAGAAGTGTTCATTTTTTATAAGTAGCAGATTCTTGCATATCTATTTTTGAAGTACAGTTATGATTTTATGTGGGTAAAAAAATTACCTCAAGATATATATCAATGGCTTTGTAGACCCCATCAAAGCAATCCCTTGCACAATCTGGCAGACTCTCTGCAACCCCTAAAAACTTTGAAATCTTCAAGTTTTGATCTGGTGCAATCTCCCCTAAATATTTATCAATTAAGCCCCCAACCTTTTTCATTCTATCCAAACACACCCCCTCCACTTTGTTGCTCTCTCTTATCAATCTCAAAACAAGATTCACATCATACACACCACTTGATCCATTGTTACTCACCAGCAAATCATCCACTTTTGCTTGATCAAGCACCCCACCGATCAGTCTCTCTAACCCACATCTACATTCTCTGCTCAAACCAAAACTTGAAACAATCCTTAACACCCAAAATAACCCTCTGCAAGAAAATGCAGCTTTGCCAATCAGAATCACCCCGTGAACTGCTGTGTCTGCAAGACCACCATACTCGCACCTTGAAAAAGATTGTGTTTTTGATTGAGATGAGGTTTTTAAGTAATGGAGGAGGAATCTTGTGACGACTAGACTGTTGTTTTCATTGCCATAAGCACCAAGGGCCTTTACAAATCTTTCTATTAAGGTTGGTGGTAAAATTGTCATGTCATCGAACCACCATAGACCCTTGCTAGAGGAACAAGATGAGAGTCGTAACAAAGTACTGGACTTTACAGTACTGTCCGGTGAAGATGAAGAAGATGAAGATGGGAAAAAAGTGGTGGAATCTGAGTTTTGGGTGATTTTGATGATGAGAGAGGAGATGAGTTTTTCGATAATACCGGATGAATCTGCATAGGAAATGAAGGTTGCGCAGTTCTTGAGACAGACGATGACGTCAGTCCAAGACCAGTCGAACATCCTGTTGAAAACCTCGGTGGTTTTGGGCAATAGAGTGTCGTTCATGGCTAAGAAAACCGCACAACAATGGAGGAGAGAGACGTTGGATACCGAGATATTGATTTCGCCACTGTTGTAGCAGAATCTTGAAAACAATTCAAACCCATCTGAGCCACCAGGGAAATCATTGATCTCGATTCCAGTTTTCCTGATCTGGGTTCTTCTCTTTTCTTTCTTGATGATCTTCCTTAACTTCCCAGAGAATCTTGATATCGTTTTCTGCATGAAACCCTAATCAGATACCGACAGATTTAAAGTAGAAGAAAAAGTAGAAAAGCTAGTAATGGTGATTGCTACCTCGTGGAGGTAAAATGTTTGTTGACCATTGATATGGACCTGCAAATCACAGAGTTCTGCCATTGCTGCTTGCAGCTAGTTCGCATTGAATGTGGAAGTGAACGGGTTCTACTCAATCCATGAGTGTTTTTTCTTAATTTAGGACCACATCAATTATAGGAATAATGACTCACGAGAGTATGCGTTGGCCAAAAACAAGAGTATATCCTGTAGCACATGAAAAATTGCTTTGGCAAATATGGTGTAGGTTGCTATAAAATAATATATATCCAGATGTTTTGAGTCACGGATTCAAGTATTTTTAGCTCAATTTAGGGTGATTTCAATTTGATTTATATTTAAAATAATAAAATCACACAAATTGGAATTTTTTAATCATTTTTCCGTGGAACGAATGGGTAGAAATATGGGATATTTGAATCTATAATAACTTTCAAGATATCAAGTTGAAATTTCTATCTTGACTCACGGGTATTGATGATAGATTAAGTTAATAGAATAAATTGTTTTAAAATTCTCTTTAAATAGAAATATAAAGCATTAATAGATTAATTAACTAGTGTGTTGTTCTGAATTTGATTATTCAGTCGACCAATTAACCTTGTTTAGTTTATTACATGTATGTCTAAGTGTACATCAACTAATTAATGAAAAAATTGACGTTAGGCGTCCCGGGAATCACCTAACGTAACGAACAACCAAACGGGCAAAACTGAGCAAGATATATACAAACCGCCAATGCTAGGGAGTGTACTGGCTATGCATCACTATATGGCGATGAAAACTGTAACACCACGATACTTTTGATAAGTATTAATATGTTAATCATAGTGTATTTATGATTTAATATGGTGTTCTAAGTATTAGAAAGTTAATACTAGAAAAAGGGTAAATTGGTCATTTTACCATAAAAGGGTAATTTGGTCATTTGACCATGAGAAGGACCAAATATGTAAAATATTGTTTGCTTGTGGCAAAAGTATAAGAAAAGAAAGTTTTATGTCATAAAACTTGATTATTGTGGCCAAAGTTCAAAAGATGGAACTTCAGGGGCTAAATTGTAAAATCTGGAAGTATAAATAGGAGGTTTGACTCTCCATTTATGGCTGAACGTTTGAGAAGGATCGGGAAGAAATTGTGATACACGAATTCTGGAAATCTTTGAAGGATGAAGCAAGAAATCGAAATCATAGCTTGGAATTAAAGATTTTGAAGCATTTAAGGTTAGTAATTTGAGTTCTAACCTATGTGTTCTTGGTGGGTTTTCATGGGTGAGCTAGAAATCTGTAAGTTCAGTGTAATCCATGAAGTTTGTATTTGATTTCTGGGTTCTAACATGTTCATATGATAAGAACATGACATTGAAACCATTGAATTTGTTAACTTGAAGATTTGGGGTTTTTGGAACTAAGAACCCTAATTCTTCCTTTTGATTGATTGAGTTGATTTCAATGGATAAAAACATTGTGTTAATGAAGGGTTTTAGTCTGCAAACAAACCCCAAATGATTAAGAACAACAATAAGAGCTTAATATGTCAAAACAGGGTGCTACAGTGCAAAATCGCGACTGATCTGGAAACTGCCCAGCTGCCAGGCGCGGTGCGCCTATATTCAGGCGCGGTGCGCCCATATCTAGGTGCGGTGCGCCCACCTGACAGGGGGTTTTGGAATTTGGAATTCGATGTTAGGCTTATCCGATTGACCTGAAATTTTAAATATAGGTCTAATATGTTGTGAAACTTCATGGAAAATTATCGGAATACGAATACGACCTCCCGAAAGTACTGTAGTAGAATACGCGTATTTCGGGAAGTGTATTAAATTTCTATAATGATTGTTATTGCTCAAAAATGATTGGAAATGGTCCCCAATTGTATTGTATAGGACTCTTGTGTAGTAGAGTCAACTGAAATGGTTATTAACCTATTATCATTTGGTATATAAATGAATATATAGGTACGGGATAAATGGTTGTGGTGCACGCAAAAGCAAGAAACAACCGGAATCAAATGCAGCAAAGTTCCAGGTGAGTAATCTCACTTATATCATATATGATATGTGTTGATTGAACTGTTACAGGTTGAAACAGTTTTGGGGACGAATTGGACAGTCTTAATGATAAATTAAAAAGACAATACCAGATAAGCCGTGAGTCTACGATAGACAAGAACGGAGCTGTGAGTCGATAAATAAATAAATAATATGACAATACCAGATAAGCCGTGAGTCTAAAAAAGACAAGAACGGAGCTGTGAGTCAATAAAAAGACAATACCAGATAAGCCGTGAGTCATTGAAATGACAAGAACGGAGCTGTGAGTCTACTGGTGCAGCCTATTTGGCTATGATATTGGATGCTATATCCAACTGGTGCGGCGTATTTGGCTATGATATTGTTACATAAAAATGGTGCGGCCTTATGGCTATGATCCCGGGTTATTGAGCCCAAACTGGTGCGGCCTTCGGGCTATGATTTATATGTTGAGAATGTTTTGGTGCGGCTTATATAGCTATGACACATGGTGCGGCTTATATAGCCATAATATATGATGCAGTCCATTGTGACTAAGAAACATGGGACAGAAATGGTTAGACAGGTTTATATGTGCAAAGAACTGACGTGGCTTGATAATTACAGGTTATTATGATTCAGCCTGTAAGGCTACAGATTAGGATGTGAAATCCTAGGAGATATGTGGTCAGCCAGTAAGGCTAAGAGTTTGGATTCGATATCCAGACAGATATATGATTGTATTTTTATACATGTTATTTGCAGATACGATTACTCACTGAGCTTTATAGCTCACGTTATTTGTTAAATGTCCCTGCAGGTTAGCACGATCCTGATAAGGGAAAAGATAGAGTCCGTAATTAAAGAAGTGGGACTTGTAGATGCTATTAGTAGCAGCCCGGCTTCAAAGGAGATTACGGTATTTTATACTCTCCTTGATACACTTGTACCCGTTTTTAATAAAATATACCCCTTTTGTTATGGTTTTATGTATTGAAACCTTTGTTAAAAATGAAAATTTTTCAGGGGTGTTTTTGTTTTAAAAGCCGGGTGTTACAAGTTGGTATCAGAGTCGTGGTTTAAGTGAACTAGGTGTCTATAGAGTAGATTCCTGGACTTAAACCTTGAGATAATAGACATGATGTATAGTTAGGTGTATATAGTTGTTATTAAACATATATAACCTAACCGTTGCTGACTTTTGACGTATAAGAAGTATGAGCAGCGAATCTTCTTGGGAGAAATTTAGGGCGCGAAGCTCTAAGAAGTGGACCAGCCCTTTTCAAAGCTCCATTTAATGAGGGGAAAAAAGGGACGAATAGCAGAAAATCCACATGATGAGCAATATTAGCTGATGTGGACAGAAAAAGAAATTGGTTGCTCACCCTGGTTGATATTCAAGGTGAAAGAATAGTAGTTGATACTACAAGAAAAGCAGAAATAATATTAGTGGACGCTTCAGAAGAAGTTAAAACGATTCAGGTCTAACCTTGAAGGGAAGGGACCAAAACGAAAAGATGATGTGGTGTAAAAAGTGCAGGAGAAGCACTCAGAAAATTTGTAGAGTTGTGACTCAACCGCTGAATTACTGAAATTGTAGAAAACAGGAGCATATTGCTCGAGCTGTTGGATGGAACGGAAGTGTGTCTAGCGCGGAGCTATAGATCACTTTCCCTACGAAATGTTCACATGCTAAATGTGGAGTAACGGGTGATAAACCCAGGAAAGAACGGGGAGGAACGAAAGAAGAAACGAATGGTCGAAAAGGACCAGTGGTACCATGAGCATTCCAGTAGACTGTGGAAGGAGCTCGTGAGTAGACTAATATAGTCTCAGATATCATTGTCTTGAATATAATCCTCGTATATGTTATATTTGATCCATGAAGCTATGCTTTGGATCTATGACTTTGATGTCTTGTTTGAATACTTCATCAACGATTATGGATGAAATGTTGGAAGTAGCTATAGCAGTTAGCAAATATGTTTAAGATATTGAACACCTGGAAGGTAGTCTGCTTAGGATTTACGGGACCATTTTTCCCTATAAATCTGAAGCCGATGACTACCAATGAATCTGAAGAAATTGTGCATATGAATTGGTTAGCAATGAATGATGCTAACATGAATTTTAGAAATATGAACATTGTGGTTCTAAAATCAGAAAAGAAACGGATGAAAATCCACGGGAGATAACAGTTGTTGAGAATACCAGTTATTTTCCTTTGCTTAAACTCTGATAGGAGTTAGTAAAGGAAGGATGTTCTAGTTGGCATATGCAGTGTTGGCCAAGCTAAATAAAGTGGCGGTAGAAGTGTAAAACTTTAAATGGATTCTTGGATGTTTCTTCCAAAGAACTTCCAGAATTACCGCCAGATTGATGAGAAGAGTTTATGATTAAACTAGTCTTGGGAGCCGTTCCTGTTATTTAGGCTCTAAACTGATTAGCATCTGCAGAGATGGCAGAGTGGGAAAACAATTAGAAGAAATTGTTTTTGAATCGGGGTCTCATATGGCCGAATGTGTCATCGTGTGGAGCCCTATCATGTTTGAAAAGAAGAAAGATAAGTTGATGTGTATGTGCATTGACTATCGAGAATCTGATATTCTCGAAACCAGAACGAATATGATGTACAGTTGTGCTAAATATTGGAGTTACTTCGTTGAGTAAAGTAATATGCGAAGTTTTCCAAGTATGAAATTTGGCTAAAAGAAGTTTTAATTCTTTGGGCATGTTAACGGTGCCAAAGAAGATAAAGTAGATCCAGTGGAAATGATACTGTGATAAAACGGGAACCGCCTGAGGAATCTGACTAAAATTGTAGTTTCCTTAAACTGACGGATTATTATAGGAGAGTTGTAGAAAACTGCTTCTTGATTGCTGTCTAGTTGACTAAAGTTGACCAAGAAAGGTGAAAAGTTGGAGTGGGTAGAAAGACCCCAAGTAACTTTTCAAAGGTTGAAATAAACCTTGTGTGAAGCTCCGGTGTTAGCATTATCGCTAAGCGGAAAAGATAAACTGGATTATAGAAATGCATCCAGAGTTGATTTTGGATACATGATATTGCAGTAGCAATTATGAATTTGACATTGAAGCTTTGGAGACACTACTTATATGGTGTAAAGCTTACTGTTTATATGGATCATAAAAGTTGAAGTACTTAATTGATCAAAAAGAAGCTAAATATGAGATAGCAAAGATAGATGGGTTACTTAAAGATTTTGGTTATGAAATCTTGTACCATCTTGAAAAGGTGGATGTGGCTATAGATGCCTTGAATCGAAAAGAAAATATCCTTTGAAGGTTACATCCACATGTATGAGTGTGGCGAATTGATTACCTGAGTTGATTCGGGTAGCACAAAAAGAAGCGTGCAAGTCTGAAAACGTGAAAAGTAAATGAATGATTAGCTATCGAAAGAAGCTAGTTAGAAACTCACGACGATTGAAAACCCTTGGGGTTGTGTATGTGAGTTCCAAAGCAAAGCGAGATATGAAATTTACCCTTAAAAGATGTATATTGGGGTAGATATGCAAAATGCCCGGGGCAGTACCAAACTGTGTAGGATGATATAACCTATGCATTGGTGGTCGGGACTAAAGAAAGACATTGAAAGACATGTGAAAAGTGTTTGACCTGTGTGTAACTACAGTCAAATCATTAGAAGCATACGGAAAATTTTAGCCGCTGTGGGTCCCAAAGAAGAAATGTGACGATATTATTATAGACTTTGTAATAAAGTCTTTGCAAATACCGCATGGGAGTGATACTATATGAGTATTAATAGACCGGTTAGTGAAATCAGTGTAGACTTATACTGACTAAGGAAGAAATTAAGATCGAAAAGTAGTGAAAAACTACATAGAAAGGGAAATTTGTCGACGTGCGCTATCAGTGTCGACTGTATCGGGTCGAGATACTAGAATTATTTGCTGATTTTGGCATAAATCCCCAGAATAATTAGTTCAAAAGTACTAGTAAGTACTGTATATGATTTGCAAATTGATAGACAAGGCGAGATAATGATGCAGACTCCAGAAGATATGCTTGAAATCTGCATAACAGACTCTAGTAAAAGATGAGAAGATCGTCTATTTTTGGTAGAAGTTGTAAGAAATAACAACTTGCATACTAGTATCCTGATGGCTCGCGTGGAGTATTGCATGGAGTACTGTGTCCTACTTCGTTTTGTTAAATTGGAACTGTGAAAAAGCCGTTGGCTAGATCCTAGATTTTGAAACAAGTTAAAAAGAAGACTTGATGAATATGAGAAAAATCTGAAAATGGTTAAGAAGCAGTAAAAGTAGTATGTGGATCATCGAGTAAAACCGTTGAAACTCCAAGTGAGGGAAGATGGTGGTACTCAAAGTAAACCTTTGGGAAGATTAGAATCTGATTGGGACGAAAAGAAAGTTAAGTCCTCAATTATTGGAACTTTCCATATGTTCCAAAGAGTAAGAATTTTGGTGTACTGATCGAAGTTTCTTGATAAACATCAAGATATTTATAATGTTTTCTATGGGTCTCATAGTTCGAGAACATGGATTGATAAATTTCAACGAATACCTCATGATGAAATGAAACTAGATAAGTAGTTATGGTACCGGGACAACCGGAGGAATGTTCGATGAACAGTGATATAACCATGAAATAAAAAGACTAGTATGGTAAAAGTGCTTTGGCAATACCATAAATGTTTCCATATAATATGGGAAACCGAAATTGCAACGAGATAGAATTACCCTCGCTTGTTTATATGATTTCGGGGACGAAATATTTTGAAGGAGGGGAGAATTTGTAACACCACGATACTTTTGATAAATATTAATATGTTAATCATAGTGTATTTATGATTTAATATGGTGTTCTAAGTATTAGAAAGTTAATACTAGAAAAAGGGTAAATTGGTCATTTTACCATAAAAGGGTAATTTGGTCATTTGACCATGAGAAGGACCAAATATGTAAAATATTGTTTGCTTGTGGCAAAAGTATAAGAAAAGAAAGTTTTATGTCATAAAACTTGATTATTGTGGCCAAAGTTCAAAAGATGGAACTTCAGGGGCTAAATTGTAAAATCTGGAAGTATAAATAGGAGGTTTGACTCTCCATTTATGGCTGAACGTTTGAGAGGATCGGGAAGAAATTTTGATACACGAATTCTGGAAATCTTTGAAGGATGAAGCAAGAAATCGAAATCATAGCTTGGAATTAAAGATTTTGAAGCATTTAAGGTTAGTAATTTGTGTTCTAACCTATGTGTTCTTGGTGGGTTTTCATGGGTGAGCTAGAAATCTGTAATTTCAGTGTAATCCATGAAGTTTGTATTTGATTTCTGGGTTCTAACATGTTCATATGATAAGAACATGACATTGAAACCATTGAATTTGTTAGACTTGAAGATTTGGGGTTTTTGGAACTAAGAACCCTAATTCTTCCTTTTGATTGATTGAGTTGATTTCAATGGATAAAAACATTATGTTAATGAAGGGTTTTAGTCTGCAAACAAACCCCAAATGATTAAGAACAACAATAAGAGCTTAATATGTCAAAATAGGGTGCTACAGTGCAAAATCGCGACTGATCTAGAAACTGCCCAGCCGCCAGGCGCGGTGCGCCCATATTCAGGCGCGGTGCGCCCAGATCTAGGCGCTGTGCGCCCACCTGACAGGGGGTTTTGGAATTTGGAATTCGATGCTAGGCTTATCCGATTGACCTGAAATTTTAAATATAGGTCTAATATGTTGTGAAACTTCATGGAAAATTATCGGAATACGAATACGACCTCCCGAAAGTACTGTAGTAGAATACGCGTATTTCGGGAAGTGTATTAAATTTTTATAATGATTGTTATTGCTAAAAAATGATTGGAAATGGTCCCCAATTGTATTGTATAGGACTCTTGTGTAGTATAGTCAACTGAAATGGTTATTAACCTATTTTCATTTGGTACATAAATGAATATATAGGTACGGGATAAATGGTTGTGGTGCACACAAAAGCAAGAAACAACCGGAATCAAATGCAGCGAAGTTCCAGGTGAGTAATCTCACTTATATCATATATGATATGTGTTGATTGAACTGTTACATGTTGAAACAGTTTTGGGGACGAATTGGACAGTCTTAATGATAAATTAAAAAGACAATACCAGATAAGCCGTGAGTCTACGATAGACAAGAACGGAGCTGTGAGTCGATAAATAAATAAATAATATGACAATACCAGATAAGCCGTGAGTCTGAAAAAGACAAGAACGGAGCTGTGAGTCAATAAAAAGACAATAACAGATAAGCCGTGAGTCATTGAAATGACAAGAACGGAGCTGTGAGTCTACTGGTGCGGCCTATTTGGCTATGATATTGGATGCTATATCCAACTGGTGCGGCGTATTTGGCTATGATATTGTTACATAAAAATGGTGCGGCCTTATGGCTATGATCTCGGGTTATTGAGCCCAAACTGGTGCGGCCTTCGGGCTATGATTTATATGTTGAGAATGTTTTGGTGCGGCTTATATAGCTATGACACATGGTGCGTGTAACACCCGGCTTTTAAAACAAAAACACCCCTGAAAAATTTTCATTTAAAATACAGGTTTCTATACATAAAACCATTACAAAAGGGGTATATTTTAATAAAAACGGGTACAAGTGTATCAAGGAGAGTATAAAATACCAAATCTCCTTTAAAGCCGGGCTGCTACTGACAGCATCTATGAGTCCTACTTCAAAGTCACGGACTCTATCTTGTCCCCTATCAGTATCATGCTAACATGCAGGGACAATAACAAATATCGTGAGCTATAAAGCTCAGTGAGTAATCATATCTGCAAATAACATCTATTAGAAATATATTCATATATAAATCACTATATATGACAAATATCTTTCCAATCATTCTTATCAAATCAATTTCCATGTTATAGTCCCTGCCGTCTAACAGTACATATATGTCTGGATATCGGATCCAAACTACTAGCATTACCGGCTGATCGTATATTACTTAGGATTTAACATCCTACTTTGTAGCCTTACCGGCTAGAACATATATCATGTGATTATCAAATCACTCTATCATATTTAATCTGTTATTTGCATACCGATCATATCAATTCTGTTTGCCATCAAGGCTATAGGTATATAAAAGAGAATAAATATTCAAATTCTCAATTATCGATTCTGTCCCCTGTTTCTTAGTCATATCTGACTTTATCATGTTTCATGACTATATAAGTCATATCATTTGTCATGGCTACACGAGCCGCACCAAAGCATGTCAATATATAAATCATAGCCCAAAGGCCGCACCAGTTTGGGTTCAACACCCGGAATCATAGCCATAAGGCCGCACCAGTTTTCAACAGTCTGCATCAAAATAAACTATGGCTCACGGGTTAGCCCGCTGTTGCCTAGACTCACGGCTTATCCGGTCTTGTCTATATAAGTTTGACTCATCAAAATAAACTATGGCTCACGGGTTAGCCCGCTGTTGCCTAGACTCACGGCTTATCCGGTCTTGTCTATATAAGTTTATATAGATATATTGACTCACAGCTCCGTTCTTGTCTATAACAGACTCACGGCTTATCTGGTATTGTCATATAATAGTGTATATATATGTATTGACTCACAGCTCCGTTCTTGTCATCGCAATGACTCACGGCTTATCTGGTCTTGTCTTTTTACATATATTTTTACACTTGTCGTTTTCGTCCCTCGAAGCTGTTTCAACCTGTAACAATTCAATCATCATATATCACATATGATATCAGTGAGATTACTCACCTGGATGCTAGCTGCATTTGATTCCGGTTGTTTCTTGCTTTTGCGTGCACCACAACCATTTATCCCGTACATATATATTCATTTATATACCAAATGATAATAGGTTAATAACCATTTCAGTTGACTCTACTACACAAGAGTCCTATACAATACAATTGGGGACTATTTCCAAGCATTTCTAATCAATAACCATCGTTATAAAATTTAATACACTTCCCGAAATACGCGTATTCTACTACAGTACTTTCGGGAGGCCGTATTCGTATTCCGATAATTTTCCATGAAGTTTCACAACATATTAGACCTATGTTTAAAATTTCAGGTCAATCGGATAAGCCTAGCATCAAAATCAAATTTGGAAAATGTTCCAAATTTTAACAGATGATGAAATGGTTTCTGCCCAGGGGTCGGGTCGCGACCGACCCTATGATCGGGTCGCGAAGACCCTGCTCTTCGGGTCGCGACGACCATGCGGGTCGGGTCGCGAAGGCCTTGCCCTGCGGGTCGCGACCTACCCTGTGGTCGGGTCGCGATCGCTGAGCAGCAGTCCAGGAACTCCGATTTTCAAGCTACAAAATCCCATTTTCTTATTTTTAAGCCCTTAATACTCGACTTAATGATCAGGGATTGTTCTAGGACTAACACCTTTGTCTAATAACAAATTTCAAGCCATTAGAAACACCTTAATCACACCAATTCATGATTTAGGGTTCTTGGCAAAATTCTCAATTTATCAAAAATAGCATCTTACTTCCATCCTTTTGAACTAAGTCCTTTTTAGCATGACTTAATGGAAGTATTAAACCATTTCAACCACATAATCACAACTGAAATTTACAGATTTCCGTTTCTATCAATCCCATCAAGAATACCTCAAGAACTTGGTTAGAAAATCAAATTACTAACCTTGTTTAACTTAAGAATCACCAATTCCAAGCTATGATTCCAATTCCTTGCTTCAATCTTCCAAGATTTCCAGGTTTTTGCTCTCAAAAACCCTTCCCGTTGCTGCACAAATGGCCAGTCAAAGAAAGAGAGTCAACTCTCTTATTTATACTTCAAAACTTTACAAATTTGGTCCCTAAGTTCCATTTCTTGAACTATGACCATAATAATCAAGTTTTATGACAATAAAACTATCATTTCTTATATTTTTACCACAAGGAACAATATTTTACGGAATTGGTCCTTCACATGGTCAAATGACCAAAATACCCTTTTGTGGTAAAACGACCAATTTACCCCTTTTTACTATAATAAACCTTCAAATACTTATTACAAGTATTTGGTGTTACAAATTCTCCCCTCCTTCAAAAGATTTCGTCCCCGAAATCATACAAGGAGTTGAGGGCATGTCTCCCTCATTTCGCTTTCGGTTTTCCACATCATGTCGGAATCTCTATGGTATTGCCTAAGCACTTAACCATACTAGTCTTCATATCTTGTGATTAGATCACAATTTGCATATCATTCCTCCGGTTGACCCAGGTACCTTATCTACTTATTTATCTTCATCTCGTCATAAGGGATTTGTTGGAAATTATCAATACATAATTTCTTTCTTGTCGTCCCAAACAGATTTAACCTTCCAAAAGATTACTTTCATACAACCATATTCCTTTACTTGGAATTTCAAAGGTTTATATCCAGTGATCCACATACCACTTTTACAATTTCTTAATCATGCTTCAAATTCGTTCGTACCCAGCAAGTCTTTTCTTCAGTTCATACAAGAGTCTAGGATCTAGCAAACGGCTTTACCACATCTTCATTCCAAAAATCGAAGGATATCACGGTATTCCATACCATACTTCATATGAGCCATCAAATTACAAGCATGTAAGCTGTTATTTCTTGCCATTTCTATCAAAGATAGACAGTCTTCTCATCTTCCACTAGGGTCTATAGTGCAATTTTTCAAGCACATCTTCTAAAATATGCATCATTAGGTCACTTTGTTCACCAATACACGGTACTTGCAGAGACTTTATTGCAAAGTCTATAACAATGTTGTCCCATTTCTTTTCTGGGGCCAACAATGGGTCAATTCTTCACACGTTTCTAACGGTTTGACTTTACTTTGCGTACAAGCCAAATACTTTTCATATGTCTTTCAGTATCTTTCTTCAATCCCGGCCACCAATACATAGGTTTTATCGCCCTATTCAATCTGGTATTGCTCCGGGTATACTGCATATCTAGTACAAGATGTATATTTTCAAGATAATTTGCATGTTTCACTTGGCTTTGGAACTCACATACACAACCCCAAGGGTTTTCAATTGTCGTAAGTTTCTAGCTAGCTTCTTTCAATAGCTAATCATTCATTCATTTTTCATGCTTTCAGGCTTGCACACATCTTTCTGTGCTACCCGAATCAACTCAGGTAATCAATTTGCCACACTCATACATGTGGATGTAACCTTCAAAGGTTACTCTTTCCAATTCAAGGCATCTATAGCCACATCTGTCCTTTTCTAGATGGTACAAGATTTCATACCCGAAATCTCTAAGTAACCCATCTATCTTTATTATCTCATATCTAGCTTCTTTGATCAATTAAGTATTTTAAACTTTATGATCCGTATAAACAATAAGCTTTACACTATATACATAGTGTCTCCAATGCTTCAATGCCAAAAATTATAGTTGCTACTGCAACATCATGCATCTACAGTCAAATCTGGATGCATTTCTTTAATCCAATTTATCTTCACCGCTTAGCATCAATGCTAACGTCAGAGTTTCACACAAGGTTTATTTCAAACCTTTAAAAGATACTTGTGGTCTTTCTACCACTCAGACTTTTCACCTTTCTTAGTCAACCTTAGTCGTCTGAACAGCAATCAAGGAGTAGTTTACTATAACTCTCCTATAATCATCCGCCAATCCAAGGAAATTACTAATTTCAGTCAAATTCCAAGGCGGTTTCTGTTTAATCACAACATCATTTCCACTGAATCTGCTTTATCATCTCTGGCATTATTAACATGCCCAAAGAATATAAAGCTTCTTTTAGCCAAATTTTCATACTTGGAGAATTTTACATATCACTTAACTCAGTGAAATAACTCCAATATCTGGTACAATTATACCTCATTTTCGATCTAGTTTCGAGAATATCAGATTCTCAGTAGTCAATGCACACATGCATCCACTCGTCTTTCTTCTTTTCAAATAAGGTAGGGCTCCATATGATGACACATACGGCCATAAGAGACCCTAATACAATATTTTCTTCTAGTTGTTTTCCAACTCTGCCATCTCTACAGATGCAAATCAGTACAGAGCCTAAATAACAGGAACGGCACCCAAAATCAGCTTAATCATAAACTCTTCTCGCCAATCTGGCAGAAATCTTGGAAGTTCTTTTCAAAAGAAACATCCGAGAATTTATTTAAAGTAGTACACTACTATCACTGTTTTATTTAACTTGGCCAATACCACGTATGCCAACTACAACATCATTCTTTTACTAACTCTTTTCCGAGTTTAAGTAAAGAAAATAACCGGTGTTCTTGACAACGGTCATTTATCATGGATTTCTACCCATTTCATTTCTGTTTTAAGAACCATAATGTTCTTGCTTCTACAATTCATGTTAGCATAAGTCATTGCTAACCAATTACTAAGCACAATCGCTTCCAATTCATCGGTAGTCATCAGCTTTAGATTCATAGGGAAAATGGTCCCGTAAATCCTAGGCAGACTACTTTCCAGGTGTTCAATATCTAGAACATACGTGCTATCTGCTATAGCTTCTTCCAAAATTTCATCCAAAATCGTTGATGAAATATTTAAACAAGACATCAAGTCATCGATCCAAAGCATAGCTTCATGGATCAAATATAACCTACACGAGTTATATTCAAAACCATTCTATCGGAGATCATATCAGTCTCCTCACGAGCTTCTTCCACAGTCTGCTGGAATGCTCATAATACCATTGGTCCTTTTCGACCGTTCATTTCTTCTTTCTTTTCTCCCCGTTCTTTCCTGGGTTTATCACCCGCTACTCCACATTTAGCATGTGGGTATTTCATAAGAAAGTGATCTATATTTCCTCGCTGGAAACACTTTCATTCCATCCAACAAGCTCGATCAACATGCTCATGTTTTCTGAAATTTTATCTTGTCAACGATAGAGTCTCAACTCTAAAATGTTCTGAGTGCTTTTCCTGCACTTCTTATATCACATCATCTTTTCGTTTTGGTCTCTCCCTTTCAAGGTTAGACCTAATTCATTTTAACTTATTCTGAGAAGTCCACTAATATTACTTCTGCTTTTCTTGTAGTCTCAACTACTGTGCTTTCACCTTGAATATCAATCAGGTTGAGCAACCGATTTCTTTTTCTGACCGCATCAACTTATATTGCTCATCATGTGGATTTTCTACTATTTGTCCCTTTTTGCCCCCCATTTTATGGAGCTTTGATAAAGGGTTGGTTCACTTCTTAGAGCTTCGCGCCCTAAATGACTTCCAAGAAGGTTCACAATTCATACTTCTTATACGTCAGAAGTTAGCAACAGCTAGGTTATATATGTATAATAACAACTATATACACCTAACTATGCATCATGTCTACTATCTCAGGGTTTAAGTCCAGGAATCTACTCTATAGACACCTAGTTCACTTAAACCACGGCTCTGATACCAACTTGTAACACCCGGCTTTTAAAACAAAAACACCCCTGCAAAATTTTCATTTAAAATACAGGTTTCTATACATAAAACCATTACAAAAGGGGTATATTTTAATAAAAACGGGTACAAGTGTATCAAGGAGAGTATAAAATACCAAATCTCCTTTAAAGCCGGGCTGCTACTGACAGCATCTATGAGTCCTACTTCAAAGTCACGGACTCTATCTTGTCCCCTATCAGTATCATGCTAACCTGCAGGGATAATAACAAATATCGTGAGCTATAAAGCTCAGTGAGTAATCATATCTGCAAATAACATCTATTAGAAATATATTCATATATAAATCACTATATATGACAAATATCTTTCCAATCATTCTTATCAAATCAATTTCCATGTTATAGTCCCTGCCGTCTAACAGAACATATATGTCTGGATATCGGATCCAAACTACTAGCCTTACCGGCTGATCGTATATTACTTAGGATTTAACATCCTACTTTGTAGCCTTACCGGCTAGAACATATATCATGTGATTATCAAATCACTCTATCATATTTAATCTGTTATTTGCATACCGATCATATCAATTCTGTTTGCCATCAAGGCTATAGGTATATAAAAGAGAATAAATATTCAAATTCTCAATTATCGATTCTGTCCCCTGTTTCTTAGTCATATCTGACTTTATCATGTTTCATGACTATATAAGTCATATCATTTGTCATGGCTACACGAGCCGCACCAAAGCATATCAATATATAAATCATAGCCCAAAGGCCGCACCAGTTTGGGTTCAACACCCGGAATCATAGCCATAAGGCCGCACCAGTTTTCAACAGTCTGCATCAAAATAAACTATGGCTCACGGGTTAGCCCGCTGTTGCCTAGACTCACGGCTTATCCGGTCTTGTCTATATAAGTTTGACTCATCAAAATAAACTATGGCTCACGGGTTAGCCCGCTGTTGCCTAGACTCACGGCTTATCCGGTCTTGTCTATATAAGTTTATATAGATATATTGACTCACAGCTCCGTTCTTGTCTATAACAGACTCACGGCTTATCTGGTATTGTCATATAATAGTGTATATATATGTATTGACTCACAGCTCCGTTCTTGTCATCGCAATGACTCACGGCTTATCTGGTCTTGTCTTTTACATATATTTTTACACTTGTCGTTTTCGTCCCTCGAAGCTGTTTCAACCTGTAACAATTCAATCATCATATATCACATATGATATCAGTGAGATTACTCACCTGGATGCTAGCTGCATTTGATTCCGGTTGTTTCTTGCTTTTGCGTGCACCACAACCATTTATCCCGTACATATATATTCATTTATATACCAAATGATAATAGGTTAATAACCATTTCAGTTGACTCTACTACACAAGAGTCCTATACAATACAATTGGGGACTATTTCCAAGCATTTCTAATCAATAACCATCGTTATAAAATTTAATACACTTCCCGAAATACGCGTATTCTACTACAGTACTTTCGGGAGGCCGTATTCGTATTCCGATAATTTTCCATGAAGTTTCACAACATATTAGACCTATGTTTAAAATTTCAGGTCAATCGGATAAGCCTAGCATCAAAATCAAATTTGGAAAATGTTCCAAATTTTAACAGAGGATGAAATGGTTTCTGCCCAGGTGTCGGGTCGCGACCGACCCTATGATCGGGTCGCGAAGACCCTGCTCTTCGGGTCGCGAAGACCATGCGGGTCGGGTCGCGAAGGCCTTGCCCTGCGGGTCGCGACCTACCCTGTGGTCGGGTCGCGATCGCTGAGCAGCAGTCCAGGAACTCCGATTTTCAAGCTACAAAATCCCATTTTCTTATTTTTAAGCCCTTAATACTCGACTTAATGATCAGGGATTGTTCTAGGACTAACACCTTTGTCTAATAACAAATTTCAAGCCATTAGAAACACCTTAATCACACCAATTCATGATTTAGGGTTCTTGGCAAAATTCTCAATTTATCAAAAATAGCATCTTACTTCCATCCTTTTGAACTAAGTCCTTTTTAGCATGACTTAATGGAAGTATTAAACCATTTCAACCACATAATCACAACTGAAATTTACAGATTTCCGTTTCTATCAATCCCATCAAGAATACCTCAAGAACTTGGTTAGAAAATCAAATTACTAACCTTGTTTAACTTAAGAATCA
The DNA here is from genome assembly GCA_023525715.1 of Cichorium intybus. Classification (NCBI taxonomy): domain Eukaryota; kingdom Viridiplantae; phylum Streptophyta; class Magnoliopsida; order Asterales; family Asteraceae; genus Cichorium; species Cichorium intybus. The sequence goes on from CM042016.1 coordinate 3,597,406, forward strand.
CCAATTCCAAGCTATGATTCCAATTCCTTGCTTCAATCTTCCAAGATTTCCAGGTTTTTGCTCTCAAAAACCCTTCCCGTTGCTGCACAAATGGCCAGTCAAAGAAAGAGAGTCAACTCTCTTATTTATACTTCAAAACTTTACAAATTTGGTCCCTAAGTTCCATTTCTTGAACTATGACCATAATAATCAAGTTTTATGACAATAAAACTATCATTTCTTATATTTTTACCACAAGGAACAATATTTTACGGAATTGGTCCTTCACATGGTCAAATGACCAAAATACCCTTTTGTGGTAAAACGACCAATTTACCCCTTTTTACTATAATAAACCTTCAAATACTTATTACAAGTATTTGGTGTTACAAATTCTCCCCTCCTTCAAAAGATTTCGTCCCCGAAATCATACAAGGAGTTGAGGGCATGTCTCCCTCATTTCGCTTTCGGTTTTCCACATCATGTCGGAATCTCTATGGTATTGCCTAAGCACTTAACCATACTAGTCTTCATATCTTGTGATTAGATCACAATTTGCATATCATTCCTCCGGTTGACCCAGGTACCTTATCTACTTATTTATCTTCATCTCGTCATAAGGGATTTGTTGGAAATTATCAATACATAATTTCTTTCTTGTCGTCCCAAACAGATTTAACCTTCCAAAAGATTACTTTCATACAACCATATTCCTTTACTTGGAATTTCAAAGGTTTATATCCAGTGATCCACATACCACTTTTACAATTTCTTAATCATGCTTCAAATTCGTTCGTACCCAGCAAGTCTTTTCTTCAGTTCATACAAGAGTCTAGGATCTAGCAAACGGCTTTACCACATCTTCATTCCAAAAATCGAAGGATATCACGGTATTCCATACCATACTTCATATGAGCCATCAAATTACAAGCATGTAAGCTGTTATTTCTTGCCATTTCTATCAAAGATAGACAGTCTTCTCATCTTCCACTAGGGTCTATAGTGCAATTTTTCAAGCACATCTTCTAAAATCTGCATCATTAGGTCACTTTGTTCACCAATACACGGTACTTGCAGAGACTTTATTGCAAAGTCTATAACAATGTTGTCCCATTTCTTTTCTGGGGCCAACAATGGGTCAATTCTTCACACGTTTCTAACGGTTTGACTTTACTTTGCGTACAAGCCAAATACTTTTCATATGTCTTTCAATATCTTTCTTCAATCCCGGCCACCAATACATAGGTTTTATCGCCCTATTCAATCTGGTATTGCTCCGGGTATACTGCATATCTAGTACAAGATGTATATTTTCAAGATAATTTGCATGTTTCACTTGGCTTTGGAACTCACATACACAACCCCAAGGGTTTTCAATTGTCGTAAGTTTCTAGCTAGCTTCTTTCAATAGCTAATCATTCATTCATTTTTCATGCTTTCAGGCTTGCACACATCTTTCTGTGCTACCCGAATCAACTCAGGTAATCAATTTGCCACACTCATACATGTGGATGTAACCTTCAAAGGTTACTCTTTCCAATTCAAGGCATCTATAGCCACATCTGTCCTTTTCTAGATGGTACAAGATTTCATACCCGAAATCTCTAAGTAACCCATCTATCTTTATTATCTCATATCTAGCTTCTTTGATCAATTAAGTATTTTAAACTTTATGATCCGTATAAACAATAAGCTTTACACTATATACATAGTGTCTCCAATGCTTCAATGCCAAAAATTATAGTTGCTACTGCAACATCATGCATCTACAGTCAAATCTGGATGCATTTCTTTAATCCAATTTATCTTCACCGCTTAGCATCAATGCTAACGTCAGAGTTTCACACAAGGTTTATTTCAAACCTTTAAAAGATACTTGTGGTCTTTCTACCACTCAGACTTTTCACCTTTCTTAGTCAACCTTAGTCGTCTGAACAGCAATCAAGGAGTAGTTTACTATAACTCTCCTATAATCATCCGCCAATCCAAGGAAATTACTAATTTCAGTCAAATTCCAAGGCGGTTTCTGTTTAATCACAACATCATTTCCACTGAATCTGCTTTATCATCTCTGGCATTATTAACATGCCCAAAGAATATAAAGCTTCTTTTAGCCAAATTTTCATACTTGGAGAATTTTACATATCACTTAACTCAGTGAAATAACTCCAATATCTGGTACAATTATACCTCATTTTCGATCTAGTTTCGAGAATATCAGATTCTCAGTAGTCAATGCACACATGCATCCACTTGTCTTTCTTCTTTTCAAATAAGGTAGGGCTCCATACGATGACACATACGGCCATAAGAGACCCTAATACAATATTTTCTTCTAGTTGTTTTCCAACTCTGCCATCTCTACAGATGCAAATCAGTACAGAGCCTAAATAACAGGAACGGCACCCAAAATCAGCTTAATCATAAACTCTTCTCGCCAATCTGGCAGAAATCTTGGAAGTTCTTTTCAAAAGAAACATCCGAGAATTTATTTAAAGTAGTACACTACTATCACTGTTTTATTTAACTTGGCCAATACCACGTATGCCAACTACAACATCATTCTTTTACTAACTCTTTTCCGAGTTTAAGTAAAGAAAATAACCGGTGTTCTTGACAACGGTCATTTATCATGGATTTCTACCCATTTCATTTCTGTTTTAAGAACCATAATGTTATTGCTTCTACAATTCATGTTAGCATAAGTCATTGCTAACCAATTACTAAGCACAATCGCTTCCAATTCATCGGTAGTCATCAGCTTTAGATTCATAGGGAAAATGGTCCCGTAAATCCTAGGCAGACTACTTTCCAGGTGTTCAATATCTAGAACATACGTGCTATCTGCTATAGCTTCTTCCAAAATTTCATCCAAAATCGTTGATGAAATATTTAAACAAGACATCAAGTCATCGATCCAAAGCATAGCTTCATGGATCAAATATAACCTACACGAGTTATATTCAAAACCATTCTATCGGAGATCATATCAGTCTCCTCACGAGCTTCTTCCACAGTCTGCTGGAATGCTCATAATACCATTGGTCCTTTTCGACCGTTCATTTCTTCTTTCTTTTCTCCCCGTTCTTTCCTGGGTTTATCACCCGCTACTCCACATTTAGCATGTGGGTATTTCATAAGAAAGTGATCTATATTTCCTCGCTGGAAACACTTTCATTCCATCCAACAAGCTCGATCAACATGCTCATGTTTTCTGAAATTTTATCTTGTCAACGATAGAGTCTCAACTCTAAAATGTTCTGAGTGCTTTTCCTGCACTTCTTATATCACATCATCTTTTCGTTTTGGTCTCTCCCTTTCAAGGTTAGACCTAATTCATTTTAACTTATTCTGAGAAGTCCACTAATATTACTTCTGCTTTTCTTGTAGTCTCAACTACTGTGCTTTCACCTTGAATATCAATCAGGTTGAGCAACCGATTTCTTTTTCTGACCGCATCAACTTATATTGCTCATCATGTGGATTTTCTACTATTTGTCCCTTTTTGCCCCCCATTTTATGGAGCTTTGATAAAGGGTTGGTTCACTTCTTAGAGCTTCGCGCCCTAAATGACTTCCAAGAAGGTTCACAATTCATACTTCTTATACGTCAGAAGTTAGCAACAGCTAGGTTATATATGTATAATAACAACTATATACACCTAACTATGCATCATGTCTACTATCTCAGGGTTTAAGTCCAGGAATCTACTCTATAGACACCTAGTTCACTTAAACCACGGCTCTGATACCAACTTGTAACACCCGGCTTTTAAAACAAAAACACCCCTGCAAAATTTTCATTTAAAATACAGGTTTCTATACATAAAACCATTACAAAAGGGGTATATTTTAATAAAAACGGGTACAAGTGTATCAAGGAGAGTATAAAATACCAAATCTCCTTTAAAGCCGGGCTGCTACTGACAGCATCTATGAGTCCTACTTCAAAGTCACGGACTCTATCTTGTCCCCTATCAGTATCATGCTAACCTGCAGGGACAATAACAAATATCGTGAGCTATAAAGCTCAGTGAGTAATCATATCTGCAAATAACATCTATTAGAAATATATTCATATATAAATCACTATATATGACAAATATCTTTCCAATCATTCTTATCAAATCAATTTCCATGTTATAGTCCCTGCCGTCTAACAGAACATATATGTCTGGATATCGGATCCAAACTACTAGCCTTACCGGCTGATCGTATATTACTTAGGATTTAACATCCTACTTTGTAGCCTTACCGGCTAGAACATATATCATGTGATTATCAAATCACTCTATCATATTTAATCTGTTATTTGCATACCGATCATATCAATTCTGTTTGCCATCAAGGCTATAGGTATATAAAAGAGAATAAATATTCAAATTCTCAATTATCGATTCTGTCCCCTGTTTCTTAGTCATATCTGACTTTATCATGTTTCATGACTATATAAGTCATATCATTTGTCATGGCTACACGAGCCGCACCAAAGCATGTCAATATATAAATCATAGCCCAAAGGCCGCACCAGTTTGGGTTTAACACCCGGAATCATAGCCATAAGGCCGCACCAGTTTTCAACAGTCTGCATCAAAATAAACTATGGCTCACGGGTTAGCCCGCTGTTGCCTAGACTCACGGCTTATCCGGTCTTGTCTATATAAGTTTGACTCATCAAAATAAACTATGGCTCACGGGTTAGCCCGCTATTGCCTAGACTCACGGCTTATCCGGTCTTGTCTATATAAGTTTATATAGATATATTGACTCACAGCTCCGTTCTTGTCTATAACAGACTCACGGCTTATCTGGTATTGTCATATAATAGTGTATATATATGTATTGACTCACAGCTCCGTTCTTGTCATCGCAATGACTCACGGCTTATCTGGTCTTGTCTTTTACATATATTTTTACACTTGTCGTTTTCGTCCCTCGAAGCTGTTTCAACCTGTAACAATTCAATCATCATATATCACATATGATATCAGTGAGATTACTCACCTGGATGCTAGCTGCATTTGATTCCGGTTGTTTCTTGCTTTTGCGTGCACCACAACCATTTATCCCGTACATATATATTCATTTATATACCAAATGATAATAGGTTAATAACCATTTCAGTTGACTCTACTACACAAGAGTCCTATACAATACAATTGGGGACTATTTCCAAGCATTTCTAATCAATAACCATCGTTATAAAATTTAATACACTTCCCGAAATACGCGTATTCTACTACAGTACTTTCGGGAGGCCGTATTCATATTCCGATAATTTTCCATGAAGTTTCACAACATATTAGACCTATGTTTAAAATTTCAGGTCAATCGGATAAGCCTAGCATCAAAATCAAATTTGGAAAATGTTCCAAATTTTAACAGAGGATGAAATGGTTTCTGCCCAGGGGTCGGGTCGCGACCGACCCTATGATCGGGTCGCGAAGACCCTGCTCTTCGGGTCGCGACGACCATGCGGGTCGGGTCGCGAAGGCCTTGCCCTGCGGGTCGCGACCTACCCTGTGGTCGGGTCGCGATCGCTGAGCAGCAGTCCAGGAACTCCGATTTTCAAGCTACAAAATCCCATTTTCTTATTTTTAAGCCCTTAATACTCGACTTAATGATCAGGGATTGTTCTAGGACTAACACCTTTGTCTAATAACAAATTTCAAGCCATTAGAAACACCTTAATCACACCAATTCATGATTTAGGGTTCTTGGCAAAATTCTCAATTTATCAAAAATAGCATCTTACTTCCATCCTTTTGAACTAAGTCCTTTTTAGCATGACTTAATGGAAGTATTAAACCATTTCAACCACATAATCACAACTGAAATTTACAGATTTCCGTTTCTATCAATCCCATCAAGAATACCTCAAGAACTTGGTTAGAAAATCAAATTACTAACCTTGTTTAACTTAAGAATCACCAATTCCAAGCTATGATTCCAATTCCTTGCTTCAATCTTCCAAGATTTCCAGGTTTTTGCTCTCAAAAACCCTTCCCGTTGCTGCACAAATGGCCAATCAAAGAAAGAGAGTCAACTCTCTTATTTATACTTCAAAACTTTACAAATTTGGTCCCTAAGTTCCATTTCTTGAACTATGACCACAATAATCAAGTTTTATGACAATAAAACTATCATTTCTTATATTTTTACCACAAGGAACAATATTTTACGGAATTGGTCCTTCACATGGTCAAATGACCAAAATACCCTTTTGTGGTAAAACGACCAATTTACCCCTTTTTACTATAATAAACCTTCAAATACTTATTACAAGTATTTGGTGTTACAGTGCGGCTTATATAGCCATGATATATGATGCAGTCCATTGTGACTAAGAAACATGGGACAGAAATGGTTAGACAGGTTTATATGTGCAAAGAACTGACGTGGCTTGATAATTACAGGTTATTATGATTCAGCCTGTAAGGCTACAGATTAGGATGTGAAATCCTAGGAGATATGTGGTCAGCCAGTAAGGCTAAGAGTTTGGATTCGATATCCAGACAGATATATGATTGTATTTTTATACATGTTATTTGCAGATACGATTACTCACTGAGCTTTATAGCTCACGTTATTTGTTAAATGTCCCTGCAGGTTAGCACGATCCTGATAAGGGAAAAGATAGAGTCCGTAATTAAAGAAGTGGGACTTGTAGATGCTATTAGTAGCAGCCCGGATTCAAAGGAGATTACGGTATTTTATACTCTCCTTGATACACTTGTACCCGTTTTTAATAAAATATACCCCTTTTGTTATGGTTTTATGTATTGAAACCTTTGTTAAAAATGAAAATTTTTCAGGGGTGTTTTTGTTTTAAAAGCCGGGTGTTACAAAAACCTTATTTGGATATGTGCCCGACACGCTAGTGGATTGCTTGGAATGAAGCTAAGGACCTTGGCGATTTGGTGGTCCGGTGTATGGTCTCATTGAATTGCCTGAGGGTTCTGGTTAAGTGTTTTGATAGAATCGATCGGCTCGAGCCGAGCCATTTTGGGTCATTTTGTTCTTTTTCTTGGGCTTCATATTTGATGTATTTTTTTATTTATAGTTTTTAGGGATTTCTTTGAGTTATTTACTATTGTTATAGTTTGCGTTAGGATCCCTATTATGATAATTTGGGAGATTAATTTTGCGTTTATTACAAATATGGTATAAATATATGCAAGAAAACATAAAACGGAATCAGAAATGCAGTAAAACGAAGACATGACGGATTCACTATCGATATGGATAATTAGTCTACACTAGAATCGTTGATGGGTTGAAATGGCTAAGACCATCTTAGGAGCTCCTCGAATCTAGAAGATGTGAGCAACAATCCTACAATCCTCTATTCCTCTTTTATAAACACGCAATAATGTATTTTTTTTTTGTGATGAACCTGAAAATGTGAAAAGTGATTTGACTAAGGAAAAAGGAAACTATTGCATTTATACTTTATAGACTTAATTCCAAACGTACACCACTTCTCGAAGAGCTGCAATGGTTCATAAAACCAATTATATAGTTTATTCCTCTATAAATAACCGACCGTTAAGATTTTGAACCCAAAATGTAAGGAATTTTAACTGCAAATGCAAATAATATATATAGTCCTTCAACTATATAATATTAAACACCAACCCCCCTTCTCCCGACCTTAGCCTCATTCTGTTCCTTTCGAATTACTTTTTAAATAATTTAAATATATTTGGTGTTATAAAGTAGGGTCAATGATATAAATGTGTAACAAACTATGTAAAACAATTTAAAATTACAATTGAATTAAATAAATATTGTGAGAAACTTTATTTTTAAAATATCATTATAACCTGGAATAATAGATCTTTCCTGTCACAATAAATAATATTTTAAAAATAAAATTAAGTTTATTACCTTCTGATGGTATTTATAGTTCAATGGTATTTTTAAAACTCTTTAGATAGTTTGTTTTCTATTTATTTCATTATCCATGATTTTTTATTACTTTGAAGGTTAACTCCTCAACAACTTCAGGTTAGAATGTAACCGTTTTTTGTTAGTGAAATCAATGTTGTTAAGATTGGGATCTCATTCTAATATTGTTTTATACTTTGTAAGATCGTAATCATCAAATCGGAAGATCTTATCAAACTGAGCAGTCTTTAAATTTGATCTCAATGTATTGTCTGTGCAATACATAATATAACACTTGATGTTGATTACGACATCAATAGAATCAATTTTATCTTCTTAAGAACAAAACTATAATTCTTGTAGCTGCAAACCGCAAAAATTAGGTGGAAAATATTTTTAGTAGAAAAAAAAAGATATTTGTGACAATGTATAACTAAAGACATAAAAGATCACAAAGGGACTAACATGCGTGGGTATTAATATTTAAATATTTATTTGCAAATATACATATTTATTGGTAAAAGATATTTTTATATATGTTTATACATATAAATCCATAAATAATATATGTTTTTATGTATGCGTGGATATTAATGTATTTTAAAATATATTGATTTCAATTTTTATTAAGCAAACTAAATTTGTTCAGTGATAATCACCTTCCCTTACAATCTTAAGGTTGTTTGTTCGAATCCCTCTTTCACACATTTAACTTCCTATTTTAATTTACATGGACACATTATATTTAAACTAGGCGAATCTCTGCGCCTTGCGTATGAAAACCATTATGTACTAAAAATATTAATAGATATATAGATTGTAAAAAATAATTAACTTATTATCATTAACTATGAAATAATTATTCGTATAACAAAATATTGATGTAAATTATTGATATTATCTTTAACCATAAGATAAAAAAGACATTTATTAGAAATTTGAAAATAAATAATTTCAAAGCAGTTATTAATGAAATAGTATTCAGAGTATTATTTTTCAAGATAAATATCTAATTTAATTTGCATCATAATTATGTATCTATCAACAAAAACTACAAAGAAAATATAAATATAAACACAAATATACTATATTATTAACGAATACCTTCTCCAATAGGAGTATATCATTTTTATTCTTAATATTGATTGATTTTCATATCGTACATAACTGCACCTGAATAACTCACTCATACTTTAATACATCAAATTCACTTATCTTAGTATTTATCAACACAATGGTGAAGTCTCTAGTTGAAATTAAGTTTTTGCATGTGGTTATATTAAACCACATATTTAATTAAAATAAACTAATTACAGTTAATATTTATTTTAATGTCAAAACTCTCTAAATTCTAACTAATCTTATACAATTCAAATGGTGTTTTTAACTTAAGATATTTAATTGATATTTATGATACTTAAACAATGAAAAAATATCATATAATTTTTTCAAATTCAACAAAATTGGTTTTTGAAGGTTGATACAAAATTATAAATTTTAAAATGCAGATTTTTTGGGTTAAATTTAACTGAAAAACTTTCAATTAATAAATTAAATATCACGATTTAAAAAAGCTTCCGAATTGGAGTAGTTAAAGAGACAAAAAAATGTTGATTATAGAAAACATTCATGAATTTTTATTTAAAAAATGACTATGTACTAAAGTTTTAGAAAGCACTAATTAATTTAAATATAAAATAATAATATACATATAGATGAAACTATATTATGATGGGGTAGACATCTAAGAAAATAGCTGTGACCCAAACCTAGAGCCCATTAATGTCAACTTATGATAAAGCTTAAGACTGTCATGTACCGGTTCAACTAATTTTACATATTACATATACAATAAAATTAAAAACATATTTTTATTATCAACACTTAAACAAATAAATACTAATTTTCAACTAAAATAAATGACCTAAATTAATATGATAATATCATTATATAATATAATTTAGTCATAATATTATGATTACAAACTAATGATAATGTATGTATTGATTTAATAAGCATACTAAAAGTGTGTTTTTATGTACATTTAATTTTAAAAATTACATATACAATAAAATTAAAATCATGTTTCATCGTAAACTTTGAACAATTAAAACTAATGTTTATTTAATATGAATTACCATGAATCATGTGATAATATAATTATAATATATAAATTTATCGTAATATTTATGATTATAAACTAACGTTAACATTATTATTAAAAAGAATTTGAAAAGTCATCACTACTTTAAATAAATGTCAATGAAGGAAAAATGCTTCTATTAATAATGATTATATATATATATATATATATATATATATATATATATATATATATATATATATATATATATATATAAGATCGGGTGAGGTATCAAATTTCGGTGAGGACTGTGAGGAAAAATATGGACCCCTAATCTTGAAAAACGGGTGACTAATATCCAATGTGAAAAAATTGACACATCTTTAAAGTTTAAGTGATTAGTTGTCTAAAAATCAAAACTAGTGGATGAATAAGACAAATTAAGAATGGTAAATTGGTAATCTGAACAAGTACCACATCTCCATTACGACACTTGTCATCATCTCGTTTCCGGGGTTTTTTTTTATTCCACCAACTTTGTTTTTGGAACATAACTTTTTTTTCTTTGTAAAAAAATCTAAAAAAACCAAAGTTCTTAAAATTTAATTCTCTACAAAATAAGCATTATCATGAAATTTTGAAAAAAAAAAGTTATTTTTTATTTTTAATCTTTATAAAAAACCAAAAACTAAAACAATTCTCCAAAAATTATGAAAATTTAAGAGATCGTTGTAAATATTATATTAGTAAGTTTGTAAAAATATTTTTTTGAAAAAAAAAATTAAGTTTTTATTTTTAATTTTTAAGTAAAAAACTCAACAAATTAGCAAAAAAAATTATACATGATTCAAAAATATTAAGAACCAAAATATGTTTTATTATTCAAACTGTTATGATCCAAAACTTATGATCTAAGATTTAAAATTTGTTATCATCCAAGATCCAAAAATATTCATAACTAAAAACATACGAGTTTTGAAAGAAAAAAGTAAAAAAAAATCGAGTTTTGCTAAAAAAAATATTACAAAAATAAATAAATACGTGAAAAATACAAAAATAATATATATATATATATATATATATATATATATATATATATATATATATATATATATATATATATATATATATATATATATATATATATATATATATATTCCTAAATGTAAAATACACTTACATATTAGCAAACTTTATTTCTTAGAAGATAATTATAATATATGATTTACTAAGTATTTTATAAAAACAATTGAATTTGATCAAAATTAAGTATTAATTATATATGATTTACTAATTCTCTTGTTAAAACCATCCAATTCGATCAAATTAAAGTATTAATTATATTTTTATTAGAAGGACAAAAACAAAACTTTATGATAATCTTTATTAAATATACACATACTTTAGGTGATTGTAAAATATAGTTATGATAAAACAATCAGTAAGCATTATAAAAAGAAATTTGAAAAGTTATTGGAAATAGGAAAAGACTTAGAATAATCTGTAATACTAGGAAGCAGGTTTACAATCCTTATCAACTTGTAATAACATGTTGATGGTTTTAAAGGAGTTTTAGATTATTCATATGTGTTCTTGATGAAAAAGGACTAAAAATGTTAAAAATGAAGAACGAACCAAATCTTGGGATTTAAGGTGTTAAGGTGTTATGTTGGTGTTTAAATGTCCCTGATATGATTTAATATGGAGTTTGGTTGTTAAGTTGGAAAGTATAGGCCAAAAAGGTGAAAATGTGCAAGAAATCACTTATCAAAGACATTAGCGTAGCTAATATTTAAGAGTAAACGACGCTATGCTTAAGTAGGTTGCTATCTGGTGAAATGGAGTCAAAAGTACAAATCATCTGAAAGTTGGAACATTAGCGGCGCTAATGTTAAGGTTAGTGAAGCTAATGTTAGTGACTCTAATGTTAAGGTTAGCGACGCTAACCTCCGGCTGACAGAATTCCATTATAAGCCATTTTGTTGCTCATTTGGGGTTTATTCTCAAAACAGAAAGTTCGAGAGAGGGAGACTTTCAGGTCGTTTTTTGAGCTTTATTCATCAAATTGAAGGTGAAATTCAAGGGGCTTTTGCATTCAAATCAAGATTAAGGTTAGTGTGTGCTTGTATATGCATTTGCTAAGTTGATTTATCTTAATTGGTTGATATGCAAATGGTGAAATGGAAAAATTTTATATATGTAATCAAATGGGGTGATGTATTCCTTGGTGTGTAGAAGTAACAAAGGAGTTTTATGTGAAAAAACATATGGAGAGCTGGACTGTTCATAGTTAGCAACGCTAACTATGAACAGTTAGTAGCGCTAATTGGTCTAGAGTGTATATCTTCATGATTTTTGTTGAATAAGTTGTATTGGTGATATATGGTGTCTAAGGAAAGTTTAAGTTTGTTCTTTTGTAGACACGAAGGTGTAAGGAATATTTCAAAACATCAAGTATAGCTTACTTTTGGGAACTAGACTACAGGTGAGTAACCTTACTCAACTTTACTGGTGTTATGTTGTATGTAGTATTTTGTGTAAAGGTATAATTGTGTACATTTTATGATGGTGTTATATTTAATTATATTGGTGAATATTAGTATGAATGGCCTTAATTTTGATATATGTGAAACCCTAAGTTTAGTTGTTCCTCGATACGATTGGTGTAATTGTAGGTGGTTATACTCATTCGTGTGTCATATATGATATTCAAGTGGTTGTATAAAGATTTGTTTACAATCATACGGTGGAATTGGAGACTGGTGATAACTTGGCGTAATCGAATGTTGGTGGCAGATCTTCGGGTTGGTGAAAAGCCCAAGATCATTCAGTAAACGTTATAGTAGTGGTGTTAATTCTATATGTGATGTATTTAAACAAACGGTGGCTTGGTGTTATAATTGACTATTTTGGTGCTGGTGTTTAGGTGACAAATGAAGTGCTGAAACCTTAACGTGTGGTTTGATTAATTAAGTTTGTTGTATATTTTACTTTTGCAGTAGAGTTATTCACTAAGCGTTTCGCTTACGTTGTTTTAATGCGGTGTTCTGTAGGAATTAAGTGTAGTAACGCCCGGCTGGATCATAGAACGATCGGAAGGTATCCACTTGTCGCTTCCCTGACATCGAGTATCATGTTTGTAAAACCAAAGTTGTACAGTTTTATTAAAATGTTTGTAAATACACGATGTTGGATTTTGGGGCGTTACCTAATCTCATTGTGAAGTTTGCTTCATACTCTCACGTTTTCTTCGTCGATAATGTTGTATGATCGTTTTTAATCTTTAAGACATAACAATAAACCATTAAGTTAATCTAGTAATATATAACAAACTTAAAAATTCAAAACATTAACAACGTAACATGGCTCGAAATATATTAAAAATACTCAAACTAACACAAAAATCTTCTCATTGTGAAATTTGTTTCATACTCTCACGTTTTCTTCGCCGATAATGTTGTATGATCGTTTTTAATCTATAAGACATAACAAAAAAAACCATTAAGTTACTATAGAATATATAACAAACTTACAAATTCAAAACTTTAATATCGTAGCATGGGTCGAAATATAACAAAAAATACTCAAACCAACACAAAAATCTTCTCATTGTGAAATTTGTTTCATACTCTCACGTTTTCGAAGCCGATAATGTTGTATGATCGTTTTTAATCTATAAGACATAATAAAAAACCATTAAGTTACTATAGTAATATATAACAAACTCACAAATTCAAAACTTTAACATCGTAGCATGGCTCGAAATATAACAAAAAAATGCTCAAACCAATATAAAAATCTTTAAACTTTTGTGTTCTTCATTCTAGATGTTTTCTCTCACTTTATATGTGATTTGTATTTCTATGTTAGTCAAATGATTCACCTCTTTTATAGTAAACAAAAAAACTATTCAACTACAATTCATTTAATATTCATAAATTATTTCATATTAGTTTAAATACTTAGTAATTATAAGACATAAGTTAAAAAACTCTTGAATGGTTTCCATTAATTAATTGAAAGATGAAGGGTTGTTGAGGTTTCAAAATGAATATGGTGCAAGAATGATACCTATCTTGAACCATATTCATTTGGATGACCTCATTTATAAGATTTTATAAATATAAATTATAGATATAGATAAATACCACGGTGATAATTACAAATCATAATTTGGCCTAGTGGTTAAGACATCAACTAACATAGATGGTAAATGTGTCGTCCTCCCTCTTTGAAGTTGAAGGTTAAGTCTCACTAGAGACATATGTGGATTCAGGAATAGTTTAGAAGTAGGAGTATGATAAATTTATCGTTCTAAAAAAAATCAACTAACAAAGGTGAAGTCGTGGATTCAATTGTCATTTACGCTCTCTCTTTTGCTACTCTTATGAAATGTTGTCGGCCAAAAAATAGGGTCACGGTTGTTAGCTAAGGTAACCGGGAAAGCGGTATATTTGGTAGGTAAGCTCCAAATTATGTACAAAATTGAAAAAAAAAAAAATACAAAACATAAGTTTTTTTTTTTTTTTTACGTATAACCCCTTACATGATTCGTAAAACTTACAAAAAATATGTCAAATTCATTGTAGTTCACATTACCAGAAAGTTGGGCCATGTCATAAATGTAACGGATTTCATATTTAATAAAATAAATAATCGCCACAATGGAACAAAGTTTAAACTAAAAACCATTTTTTTGGCTTCAGATGAATCTATTAATTGGTATAGTATGTTGGTTCAATACTTTTTTTTCAGTGATCTTACTTAATCATTCGAAATGGCATTATAGTCTTTTTATCGAAATAATAATATTGTCTTGACTTGCTTTTTTTGTCTCGGTATGGGCCTACCCAAGAACATGCACCTTAACTTCATTCACATTCTTAACTTGAGATGTGTCTTCTCTTTAACATCCAACCCCACATAACCCATCGCCATCCACAACTTTCATATCTAATATCAAATTTTCTTTCAATGGGGTCTTTGTAACACATATACACACTATTTTCTCATTATTCCAACACCATCATCATCAACATCAACAGGTGCTCCTTTAATCACTTATCTAAACCATGGATCTCCTCCTAAGGCTGGAGGGAGTGGCCTCGCCAAGCCCTTGCTGAAGCCCTCGCTGAAGCCTCGCCGACCTCGCCAAACCACACCGCCACCCTCGCCTTTCGCCTTCGCCAATGGATTCCTCGCCAATATTTCGACGAACTCGCCAAACCAAACCAACGTGGTTGTTTAGCGAGGGGGATGGCTCGCCGACCACTCCCCCCAGCCTAATACCCGATACTCGGACCCTTTCTCATCACCGACACCTCCGTTACCAAAAAATTTTACCATCTTTACATGATGATTCATCGTAAAGACACATTTGTAGATCCCAAGATTGGTGTTAATTAGAACATTGCCGTGCGTTTTGTCCTTACATGTCACTTAAGATCATGTAAATATCTCAATATTAGAACACCTTAATCTTTTAGTAGTTATGGTACCAAGATAGCGTTTTTTAGTTTATGCATATATAATATGTTAAACAAGGTCAGTCCGTTAATTTTAGAGGCCTTGTACGAACAGTGAAAAATAGACCCCTAACATATAGTTTTTTATATATAAACAAAATTCATTAATACTACGATAATACTCGATACTTAATAAATCATTAGAAATTATAAGCGTCGAATTACAAACCAAAAAATTGTGTTAATTAGTGACGGAAAAGAGATGAATAGTGACGAATTAGTGACGGATAATGACCGATTACTAACAAATTACGACGGAACTACGATAAAATGAAATTTCGGACTCCTCCGCAATGTGGGCCCTGCTCAGTTGTACCTCTTGCGCCCTTAGGCCGGAGTTGTACCTATTGCGCCCTTAGGCCGGCCCTGATGTTAAATCCTTTAAAGTGTCATGTTATTTACAACAAAGGGCATATTTAATATTATTTTCAGGGATAGTCATGCAAAATAACTATTTTATCTTTTTGACTATCATCCAATTTTCTATGTTCTACTTTTTCTCATGGTTTTTCTTCTTCCTATTTTTCAAACATCCAAATTTTTGATGTTACAGTGTTGACGGATAATAACACGCCAATTCGATATAATACAATTACACCAAATTTTATATATACATTGTTTAATATTTAATCTAAAATTATATTATTATGAAAATCTAATCAAGAGCTTTAAGATGAATACAATGTTTTATATATCCAAGATTATTAACATACATTTAAAACCGATATTGCTATAACAAACTTTAATAATATAAACTATTTTAGTTAAGAGATTACCAATTACGTATCATAATTGTTAGGTCTTGATATTTGAGCACGGGTCCGGACCCGAACCGAACCAGACCGAGAACCGATTTAAGGGATGTGTTCGGTTCCGGATTCGACCGGAGCTAGATCGAGAACCAAAGAACCGAGAACTGATTTAGTGGGAAATGGAGAACCGAGAACCGAACCATGGTTCCAGTTCTGGTTCCGGCTCCTGTTCGGTTTCGATTCTGGTTTCTGTTCGATTATGGGTCTGATCCGGTTCTACAGGTCAAATGCTCATCCTTACTTGATAAAATAGCATAATACTAATAAGAATACAGTATTTTATATTCAAAATATTAAATGTATATTTATTTATTTGATTATCTTATGTATGGTTGAAGTTCAAAAAGTAATGCTACAATATTAAGGTGTTGGTAATATTTTTGAAGTTATGGTTGGAGTTGCTCTAATGGGTTGGTGACGGATGTTACACCTAAGTTTTGATGAAATGCCTTTTTAATTAAGCGCTGAAATGTAAACCTTAAAAGTTATGTTGTCATATTTAGAGACTTTTCAAAGAACTTTTATATATTGAGGCCGATTATTGAGAAATAGTATAAGTTGGAGAATTTTATTAGAAAGTACAAATGCAATTGTAATGGCTGGAATTTTTTTTTTTTTTTTAATGATAGGATATAGGATATAATAAAAATACCAAGCAAGGCGCTGGTAAAGGAACAATTATAAAGTTGGTACAATCAAACAAAGATTGTGTAGCCGACCAATTTTGTTCAAGATTTTATTCTGGTCCAATTAATAATTAATCTAAACAAACGAATTTGATACCAAAACATTTCATAAGCAGTGTTATGAAAACTCCAAATGGCCTAAGACTAACCCCTTCGGTAATAGGAATGGCGACGGGTTCGGGTCGGGGCAAGGAGACTCATACCCAACCCGAAAAGTTTTGGGTCAGGTTCGGGACCGTGCCCTTTCGGGTCTGGTTTCGGCTCATTATATATATATATATATATATATATATATATATATATATATATATATATATATATATATATATATATATATATATATATTCTTGTCAGGTCGGGTCAGGGCAAAGAATCCCAAACCAAACCTTATATTCGAAATTCTCGGGTTTTTTTGCTTGGGTTTCGGGTTGCCCCGTCGGGTTCGGGGTTTTTTTCATCCCTAATTGGTAAGATGGGGGCGAACCGTTCACCAAATTTATTAATAAAAAAATTGAAAATTATGTGAACTTTAGGCTATGTTTAGCACGTTACATCCGGCTTGTAAGCTAGCTTTTTTTTTGAGTTTTTTCCAATTTACATTTTTGGCGGACCAAAAACTAGCTTATGAACTATCATATAAGCTAACCTTTTAAAGTGCTACTATGAGTAACGTTTAAAGTAACTTTTTCAAATATTCCAAAAGTACCTTCAATATACTACGTACTACACGTACTGATAAAATATTTATCTACAAATTTGATTTCCATTTTCCTCCAAATCTAACTACCAAGAGATAAACACCAACTCCCTCCAAATCGCAAAGCATTTATTCCATCATCGATTTCTATAAATTAGGTTGATTTTATAGAACTAACATCATGCAATTCAAGAGTCACGTCATAAGATGTGAGAACTTCGTGATAATATTGTGAATATGGCATGAGATGCAAGAAATTTAAATTAAAATCAGAAAACTTTTATTTAGTATTTACTTTAATTTAATTTAATGTATTATATTTTTTCTTATAATATTATATTGATTTTGTGCATGTCCTTTTATATCATTTTATGATTTCCAGCTAGTTTTATCAGTTAATTTTTACCAAACGTCATTTATTGTCAGCTAGTTTTTCAGTTAGTCGCTAGTTTTCTATTTACCCGCTAGTTTTTCACTTAATCTGTCAAACACAGCCTTAGTGGCTTTGGCCGTTTGCACGATCCTTGCTCACGCCCATTTTCTTTTACTTTTTAATTATTTAATACTAGTTGTGAGGCCCGTGTATTACACGTGATGATACAAAAAAATTATTAATTAAGAATATCTAAACATTACTAATTTTACATAAGAAATTTGTTTGTGTATCGTGACATCTTGCTTTTTATTTTTACTATTACGACTTTGTATTTTGATAAATATAATTGATTATGAGAATGTCACCGGTACTAAAATCAAATTCACTATTATGATTGGAATCGTTCTTCTAAATATTATGATGTCAATTGTATCTCTATTGTCTCTCAAATCATTCTACACATTAAAAAAATAATATTATATTAAAAAACCATTAATTTTGAAATTGAATGATAACAACTAATTTTGAAATTGAATGATAATTAAACCGATCATTAAGGAGTTAGAAACATTTCAAACCAATTAGTTTTTTTCAAGAAATTTAAAATTATGAGAAAATGACATGTGGCAAATTCAATAAGGATACAACATGTGGCTTTGAGTTACTTATTTATTAGTATAGGATATATGTAAATTTATCATAGGTTTGTAATATATATATATATATATATATATATATATATATATATATATATATATATATATATATATATATATATAATTTATTATCTAAAAATCTAAATATGATCTCAATAAATAAAATTAAAAAATACCATAGCCCATCGTTTACATTATGATCGTTGATATTTTTACTAATTTTCTTAATAGAATCAAAATAATTATAAGTATATTTTATTAAATAAAAAACCGGTTTGGGTTGGGTTGCTAAAGAATGTGAAAATCGTGAGTGGATTGGATTGTGTATGTGTAAGATAGATAAATTAGTTTCTTAATAAAAAAAGTTAGATTGAGTTGGGTTGCTAATGAGGATAGTCTAAAGACTTGCAAGAGCATATTCTTTGAATTGTTTTACTTTATCCGCTCAAGACATCAAATTAGCAAATGTTTGATAAAAAAAGCTTATCAAAATTCCACCACCTTGCAATCAAACTCCAAATAGAATTAGCAATCGGTAAACTAATAAAAATATTGTATATGGTCTTAAAAGACACATCACAAACAAGGCAAAGGGAAGACTCAACTGCAATCCCATATCAATATATCTTGTTGATATGTAAAAACAAAAGACTTCAAAAGATGTTATAGATTCGCCCACTATCCTCACCCCCGTCATTCTTCGAAGAAACTACTGCAAGTCGGTCTTGTAAATTCGATCATTCACTAAACAAATCTCGTGTTCCTTAAGGGAGAACACTCTCAGAAATCTGAGCTTAAGCTAAACAACAAAACAGATGCTTGTCTATGTGTGAGTTTCTATACAGGAACAAGAAGTGCAAGCAAATTTTGACAATAAAAACTAATTCTGAGCCCAAATTGTTAATAGAAGTATTATGGATAAGATTAGTGCAACCATAATGAGTCCCCAAATGCGTATTTGAAGTTGCCCAATGCAGTTGCATACCTACACGATTTGTCCATGTTGCTTGTCATGGACGGTCCTAAGGGTGTGCGAGTTGTGCGACTGCATAGGGCCGTTTAGGGAGCCTGAAAAAAGTTACTTATAGTGTATTAGCGACGGAAGAATCCGCTAATTCCTTGCAAAATTCTGTCACTAATAGCTCACAAAATTCATTCACTAATCCCTCATAAATTGCGTCACCACAAATTTAGGGCCCTTTTTACTCTTCATAGTATTAATAAATTTTGCTTATATACTAAAAAATATATATTTAGGGCCCATTTTTATATTTTGCAGGTCTCTCAAGATCAATGAGACGCCTCTGTAACTTGCTAAGTCACAAATGGTGTATCTTGTCAAGTGACAAGTGGTGTATCTGAGATTTTTGGCAACCCGAAATTTGCATTAGTGTTACGATTATTAGCATATTATGCATTAACCAAAAGTAACAGAAAACACTATCAAACACCATCTCCAAGCATAATATACTCCTCTATACTCTCCAATTTAAGAATGCTCTCAAGTCTCAACATCTAGATGGAAGTAAGGTTTACCCTTAAATGGGTTAATTGGATATGTATCTCGAATATGGACGATTAATCGAACTTAGTTGATACGGATTTTGTGAAAGATTATCAACTTTACTAGCTCTCCAGATTTGCTTTAAAACTTCAACACATTGAATCCAAACTTTAAAAATCACCTAGAAAGATCCAAACGTATTTAAAACTTGTACTTTACACTTATCAAGTTAAATTCACCTATCTATGCTTTTGTTATAATAAAAGTAGAAATGACACAAGTAAATGTCCTTAGATTCAAAACTTGAAATAACCCATTCATATAAATCACTTATTTCCCATAAAAGGTATTCAAACCTCTTGAAATAAATTCCACAATACTATTAACCTTCCAAGGTAACTTTTATTCAGGTTAACATCTTATCTTTAGGATGTTATAGATTAATTTTTAGAGATTAATAAAAGTATGCCACTTACATCGGGTTTGATTTAGGAACAAATTTGAAATTAAATATAAGTGAGTAATCTTTAACGAGAATCGCTTACTAATTAGAACACATTCTATATTGTCCATTAATGCTTTTGATTTAAATGATTGTGTTCCCAAACCGATATTGAACTATGTGTATATGTTGCAAGAGCATCTGTAATAGGAAAACTTTTTACATATTGAACTATGTGTATCTGTTGCAAGAGCATCTCCAATAGGCAAATTTTTTACTTAAGTTTTTTAATGAAAATGCTCAAAATAAAAAAGCTTCACAATAGAAGAGTTTTTTTATTTTGATTTTCAAAGATTTTGTAAATGTTGGCTAGTTACAATTTGTTAAAAAGCTATGAGTCTCACATATTAACTAAAAAAGCTCTTGGCTAGAGCTTGTTAATTAACAAGCATATATAAAAAGTTTTGCATTGTAAAACCTTTCAATATAGTTTTTTCATTTTTCAAAAGTTTTTTAGTTGAAAAGCTTTTGGAAAAGCTCAATATCGTGGATGTTCAATATTTTTAATGAACCTAATAAAATACGATTTGGAAAATGACTTTAATTCTCAAATCTAACCAAATGAAAAATGTCGAATTCAGTTTTGATGGGGGTTCAAAAAGTCAAACTGCAGACAGTTGAGTTAACCGAAATGCTAAAGCTTTTAATATCCACTCTCTCAATTCCATTTTATCAAATTTATCTTTTCGGATGGTAACAAAATCTTCGAAAATATTTATTGAAAACGACAATATAAACAAAATGTCAAAAAAACATTAACAAAAAAAGTGATAATGAGGATAGATATAGTTTTCAAAGATAAGACAGAGGGGATGAATGGAACGAACGGGTTCCCTGCTGCTGAAGTCGATTAGCCACTAGACAATATCATTTTTTTAATTTATTATATTTATAAGTTTGAGTGATCAACAATATCAAAAACAATTAACCTTATAAAATTTATATTTTACAATAATTGTGATATTATAGATGCAACTATTAATTTTGATATTTTAATGATCCAATTTATGAGCATTGGTTTCATTTCAGTTTTAAGGTAGTGTTTGGTATACCGTAATCAAAGAGTAAATGGAATGTAACATTACGATGGAATGAAAAAAAGTATGTATGGCTGTTCGAATGAAATGAATGAAACATTTTTCATGGAATGCGATTCCTTCTTCTAGGCTGAATTTCATTTCATGGGTGAGAGGTGTTTTTTCTTCATTCCCTCATGGAATGGAATGATATATATAATAAAATTAAATTACTTTTATCCTTACAATGTTCAATAAATATTAATATTTATAAAATTTCAAAACATCATTTAAATAATTTTTTATCTTTAAAAATAAATAAATGTTTTTATCATGTTTATTTTTTAAGATTTTACGGTGTCTAGTTCTTTTTATTTTGTAACCATTTAAATTATAGATAATTCATTAACTATTTTCAAAAGCATATAAAATGTATTTTGAATGAAATGAAATATGATTATATGTAACTTATTTAACGATATATATTTATTTAATAAAAAATTATTTTATAAAATAAAATTCATTTCCTTATTTATCAAATTTACTTTACTTAGTTTTCTGTATACTAATAACATATAATATGTTCGAATGGCTTATTTCGTTCATTCGAACCAACCAAACATGACATTGGAATGTAATGATTCATTCCATTACCTTGGTCATTCCATTACGAAGCTCATTCCATTCTTTGATGATATCATTTCATCATACCAAACAAATCCTAATTGTTTGGAATATGCTCTGAAACCAACAAATCAAGAATCAGTTTTTGAAAATCCTAATACTAGAAGTTGAAGCAAACGTCCTTGTTTTTGAGTCGATATAGTTTGGATATGGTGCTTGTTAGTGATTAGGGTTAGGCTGATACAAATTAGGGTTTAGGTTAGCCGATTAGGGTGTAGGTTGGGGCAAGAGCCCATTTTGTATCCGTATTTATATGAGGTTAAACCCTCATCATGATTATCAAACTATTTTATATTATAACATGGTAGCAGAGCTCTAGGTTAAAACTCTATTGTTGACTACAACCCCTTGTCGCGACCTCCACCTCCGGCGACCTTCTAGTCGTCGGGGGTGCCTTCAATATTTTTCTCTTTCCTATTTCTTCTCATAAGTAATAATACAGCCACCGGCACCAAACCAAAGCTCCGTCATCGGCTTCTTCCTACTGCATCGTCTGCTACGGCCCATCTCTTTGGATGGTCTCTTCTTCTCTGGACATTCTTTGTTGGCAACCTCTTATTTGCAGTAATCTCTCACTCCCTCTATCAACATTACAGTCATCGATCTCGTCAAAATTGGCTTCGTCTGCCGCAACTCGAGCCCTCTCTCTTTGCTCACCGCCTTTCTCCGGACTCCTTTGTCGTCAGCTCCATGATCACTGTCACGGGTCTCTCTTCTTCTTCAACGGAACTGTCTCTAGCCACCGCTCCTCCTCTCTTCTTCTCCGACTTGCATTCATTGTTAGCCACCATCGTCAAAGCTCTGCCGCTGCCGCTGTTTTTCAATTATGTTTTTTTATGTTTTGTTTATTTTCTCAGTTTAATCGTCTCCTCCCAATCAAATTGCGGGGGTTGTTAGTGATTAGGGTTAAGCTAATACTTATTCGGGTTTATGTTAGCTCATTTGGGTTTAGGTTAGGGCAAGAGCTCATTGAGGTTAAACATTCATTATGATTATCAAACCATTATATATTACAATAGTTCTAATTATTGACTTTAATGATTCGAATCATTCTTACATAAGTATGATAAAAAAAATTTAAATTGTATACCGATTTCAGATAAGGCAGTACATTTTTATTACGCTAAAATCCTAAATACATGTATTGCAGGTTAATTTAGCCTATACAACTGGTTTTTGTCTTAAGACACGTAACTGTTGCTAACATGACAAACATTTTTGAGGTCTGAACTTAAAAAATTCTCTCGAATTATCAATATTATATATATGCAACAGTAAGCAATCTAACACCTTGCTAACTGTTTATAGTCGTGTTCTGTCATTTCTAAACATATATGTACGTTTGACTTACCGGTTTTCCCGTATTTTCTAGGAATACACATTTGGACGGGACTCGTACCGGATTCACTACATGGGGCCATTTTTGGTTTCCGCATCTAGGGTTAATCGATCCAGCGTTTCCGGTTCCACAAAAAGACAAGATCGGACCGAGTAGGGAGCCGAAGTTGATAGTGTATAAGTTGATTTTGAGGGATAACAGAGATGTGAATTTAAACGGAATTACATTTTTGACTATGCTTATGTTATCCTCAAACAATGGGTTTATAGATTTGGGAAAGCAGATTCATGCGCAAATAGTATATCCTGGGTTTAAATCTTACATCTTTGTAGGCAATCCATTGTTTGAAATGTACTTGAAAGTAGGTATTATAGAAGACGCACGGCGTGTGTTTGATGAAATTCCTGAGAGAAATATCGTAATGTATAACACAATGATCATGGGTGTTCTCTGTTATGGCATGATTGAAGCTTCAGTCACCTGGATAACATGATTACATGGTTCACCAAATACGATTTACACAAAAAAGCAATTGATGTGTTTACAAAATTGAGAATTCAAGGATTAGCGATAGATCGGTTTACAATTTGAAGCATCTTGACAGCTTGCGGAGGAAGTATTTCTTTAAAAGAATGTTTTCAAATCCATGCATATATCATAAGGACCGATATTATACACAATGTGTATGTTGGAAGTTCTCTTGTTGGCATGTATGTGAAGTGTAAATTTGAATTTGTTTTTTGTGATAGGGTGTTTGTCGAGAAGAATTATAAGTAACTGAAAAAAAAAGCAAACTCTAAGTTGCATATACTGATACATAAGTACAATGTTACGGATCCTCGGCTGTGGGTGAGTATGGTATACGAATCCCCTTTCTGTTACATCAATAAAAAATTATTTGGCTATTTAATTTTAGCTAGAACGCCAGACTAATATAATCGACCTATGACTCTGACTCGAGGTTCTATATATGCTTGGATATTGGTGTTTGTTTGAGATTTGGTTTCTAGGAAAACAAGCTACTGAACTACAAACAATTTCTAACACTTTTGGTGAAAGTTTTGATAAGCATAGTGGATTATTAAGTAGGAAGAAGGATTTCCATTTATGCAATTTGACATCTAAACTCATACGGACATTCGATTTTCATTAGCTTTGCGCTTTTCAAATAAGTAGTTGAGATGGTTATAACTTTTAGCATGCACAATATTTACTAAATTATGATTGCAACTATAAATATTTGTAGATATGTTATGTACTTTTATATAATACTTGTTTTGTATTTTTCTTCTATGATTTTGAAATCATAAAAGTGATGGCTAAGAAGAGGGTCCGACCACTTCTTCTACACTCGAAGCTATAGGAAGAAATTGAGTACTGAGTTGGTTTTGGAATAATTTCTTACAATATTCTAAACCCTTTTGATCATCTTTTCAGAAACTATGGTATGTCTCTTGCTGTTATGATTATATTGAAGAATAGAGGTAAGGGTTTAAAAGAACCTTGTGCAGCATTTTGAGTAATCTGTTTGGGTGTTAATTGGAGGTATATAGTACATATAATCAAGTAAAACTCAACTTGATGAAGTCCCTACATGTGTATTAGTGTTGGGTAAAGAAGAAATTCATTAATGTTTTGTGAAAGTGAGCAAATAAGGTCATGAAAGTGAAAAATGTACAGCACATAGTTGTCATCAAAACTTTTATCACTTAAACGGGATTTAATGAGTATATAAATGTGTATATAAGCCTTAAAATGGCTAAATAGTTAAGAGGAGGTATTAGAGTCGATTAATGGGTTAATAGACAAGTAAAATATGCATGAGTTGCTAGAATTTTGTGGTTAGATGATCATCCTTTTGTTGACAGCTTTAGGAACATAAAAGAAAGTCGAGAAGTTCAACTCATTTAGAGCTTATCCTACATAAATATTTCAAGGAGGGTCATACGTGAATTTATATTTATTTTATGTGAGTGTACTATCATGTAGAGTGGTGTACCAAGATACAAGAGGTCTCTAAATACGAAAAAGACACAAGAGGTGTTATGAAGTTGCCATCAACTAAGGTCTAAGAAGAAGATATATGTTACTTTATCTTTTGAAATAATTGTGGATGTCACATGTAAAATTAGGTATCTGATTGGAAACTTATGGTATATGTAATTTCATTTAGATATATAAAAATTAAGAGTTATTGATCGAACAGAGGATACTATTGAAGGCAAACAACAATCCGCTATCACAATTAATTGAACTCAAATGTAGGGCATTAGTTTTGAATGTGTGGATTGTAACACCTCTCATGTGGGATATCTAAAATAATCATTTAAAATAAGTCTTTAAGTAAAGTTTTAAAATGAGAATCATTTAAGATAACAAATTGTAAAAAAAGTGGTATTGACAAGACATAAACACACACGAGGGTGTAGAAAAATAATCAAGAGTCAAAGGTAAAGTAAATAACCTTACATACATCTTAAATCTTAAATACATCTTCTAAAAATCCAAAATCATCTTCCTTCTTCAACTAAGGAACCTAATCTAAACACATGTCAAAATATAAAGGTTAGAATTGGGAAGACTAATGAGCATTATCAAAGTTAGACAATATTAAGTGTAAGGATACTTTCATAATGAGAACAAATATAAAACCCAAAATAATTTGGCAAACTTAAAAATTCATAAAAAGTTGGGTTAATCTCACCAAAACCCCACAAAGTATGGATTTTGGTTTTAAATGGTCCCTATTGTAAAATTTGGTCTAGCTAAGTCATTAAACTTACAAATAACTTGTTTAAAATTCTTCCGGTAACCAAGCTGACATGGACAATGACAAAAGAGAATCTCTCTCCTGAACGTCCAAGTGGCACTGACAAGGCGTCCACGTGTATTTTTCATTTAAAATTTCGGTGTCTATTATTAACAGAGAGATAAGCCACTTTCACGGAACCACCCATGTTCGTCCTGCTCATTCTATCAGACTAGGGTTTGTCAATTTTCCAGTTCACTAGTCGATACTTCCTCACTAGGTCTCCATTCGGCTTCATTTTCCAGGTTCCTCATCTCCTCCTCTTCTATCATCTCTATTGTTATTCTGTCTTCCCCTTCGTCTGTCTCTCATATCGATGTCTACACCTCTGTCATCGTGGGATTTGCATTTTCAAAAGTGTGATTAGGGTTCCAACAAGTTTGACAAATCGCTATGGTGCAGTCAATATAAGAGTTGTGATTAACGAATAATCAGTCGTGGCACTTTCTAAATTCTGTGTCCTTGGTTGCGATTGTCCTGAATTTGGGTATTCATTTCTTTAGCTTGTTGGATTCAAGAGATCGTTCACTTTGGTAGCGCTTGAAGATGGTGTCAATGAGAGCTGTATTGTTTTCTACAAACGCCAACCGACACATTTTCGAGGGAGCTAGGTTTGGGGCGAGTCTGGTTCACGTTGGAGGAAATCATGACAGTAGGACTGGTTCACCACCATCGAAGGTAATGGTGGAGCTGGAGAAGAACGACGCCGGAGGTAAAAGCGTGTCGGATGAAAATGCTTGCTGGCGATGGAGAAGAAGCACCACCGGAGATGGTGGTTACATTGGAGCATCTCCAGCTGTCACGATCGAACCAGGGTGGCAGTACTTGTGCGATGTCTCGGTGTTTTGGAGATGACGAGGTAACTGACCTGTTCTTACATAACCACCGCCAAAACACGAAAAAATTGCAAAAAACCCGTCTCCATCCATGGCTTCTTTAGTAACATTACTTCTTGAAGCCCCCGTGAAATCCTTGTGGGAGCTGTTGTGGTTGATTACCCTTTTGATCATTATCTTTTTTCTCTGGGATCGCAACTTCCTCTTCCAGACCTAATAAGGAATTTACTGATGAAGATCAGAGGGGTTTTCTAGATGTTAATGGCGATTGCAATGGGTGTACATAATTGTCTTCACCCCATGAATCGGTGGTGTGGGAACGAGGGGATCGATCTATAGAATCGGGATAGGTGGCGGAGAGGGCGTTGATTGTGGCGGAGAGAGATAGTGGCAGTGGAGTAGGGGTTTATTACATCGCTTCATAAATTCTCATTCTCAATTTGGGGAATAATAGGTATCGAGGAGCTGTATGGTCT
Source organism: Cichorium intybus (assembly GCA_023525715.1). Lineage (NCBI taxonomy): Eukaryota > Viridiplantae > Streptophyta > Magnoliopsida > Asterales > Asteraceae > Cichorium > Cichorium intybus. The sequence goes on from CM042016.1 coordinate 3,625,275, forward strand.
TTTCTTCTTTAAATGAAAGTCAAAGTTTACTTTTTAACATGAAAAATCCACGTGCACCACTGTAGTCGATTAAAATGCCATGTAGGCGCCAGCTTAGTTAGGCAACCGGATAAATGGATCCTTTGTCCCATTTTAACAGGTAGAATGAAACTTAAGTGACTTAAAATGCTTTAAAAAAATGTTAAGGACCATTTAAAACCAAAGACAATACTTGATTGGGTTTTGGTGACATTAACACTAAAAAGTTAGTACACTCGGGAAAATCATTTTCACTATAGGCATTTCTTAATATCATTAAAATCATCAAGATTAATTCAACTTAAGTATGCATGGACCCATTGTATTTTGATTTAGAAAATTACATTGTTTTTATTTCAATTTAACAACATTTTTTGTAAAGAAAACCATGAAATATAATAATAACCAAAAACCAAAAAAGAAAAAAGAAACCGAAAAACGTATAGATTGGTACTTCCGATGTCAAAAAGCTAAATTTTCAACTCAGGTTTAACTTTAGTAAAAACTAAACTATTCTCACCCTAAGAGTTAACAAACTCTGTCCAACGGTTAGAAACTGTATTGTGAAAAAAAAACGTTTTGTTCTTAGTAAATTGCTATTTTTTGAAAAGATATTTCGTTGTCGAACGGTTTTTTCTGAAAACTCTTAGAAATATGAGTCATTTTTTGAACAAAAATTAAAACAATGGTTTTTCAAATAAAATTGTAAAAATGTAGTGATTTTTCTAAAAAAAAAAAAACCTAAAAATTAAAGTGCGATTCGTAATAAAAGCTGAAATATAGAAAAATTTAATTTATATCACATTGATATCTACTTGATGACCATTGTGAATACTCTAGTTACCCTTAAACTACAAAAATATACCAGCAAATCTGTTCATTTACAACCATTAGTTGGCCTTAAATGATCAATTTTATCCCATCAACAAACCCAAGAAAACACCCATTTTACCACCTTTGGTTACTAACAAAAATCAAATAAATAAACAAGGAAAAAAGAGTACCAATTGAGCAAAACAATTCAAGTCATAACTGTTTACAAAAAAATAATCCATATGACAAACAATCAAGTGTCTCCAAGGAAGGAAGAGTGTAGCCAGGATACAAGTACTTCACATTGTCCCAACAACCTTAAAAAAAAAAAAAACACAACTTACATTAATTAATGATGATACCTTTGACGGTACTCCCTGTCTCTGTCCCTATCCCTGTCGCGACCATATTCTCTGTCTCTATCATAATCTCTTTCCCTTCCCCTCTCACGGCTTCTGCTCCTTCGCCTAACCCTCTCATCACCCCGATCTCTATTTTCCTCCCTTCCTCTATCTCTGCTTCTCTCTCTCCTTTCTCTATCACTCATTCCTGTAAAAACCATTCATTAATAGCAACCTACTTTACTCCTTTTACCATTGTAGACAATATTGAACATACATCCTTTTTAACCTATACTGATAGCAACGTACTTACATTTCTTTAACAATAACAATATGTAATGAGTAGAAATAATACCTAACTCCTCGACCTCCCAGCCTGCACGCCCAGTTCCAGGTAACACTTGACCAACTTCAGCTTGTTGTGCTTTCACACGAAATTTCTTTTTCAGGTTTCCAAATTCATCATACATCTCACCATCATCCTGAAATTAAATATAATTACAAAAATCTTTATTGCAATAAATACTGTTAAAATGTAAAAATGCAATCTTTACTTCTTCTGCTTCCCGCCTGCGTCTCTTTGTTTCTTCTAGCTCTTCTTCATCAAGTTCTTTGTACCCACCAGCACGCCCTCCTCTACATATGTCATATAGTTTTGATTGAATTATTTGGAAAAATAACAATAAAAAAGATAACAATCAGCCAAGAAAATACCTCACACCACCTTCACTAACACCAGGTTTGTTGGTATTACAGATGTTGCATTTTAAACGCTTTGCCCAGTTAATGTTACCGCACCTGCAGAAAAAACAATTTAACCATAAGAAGCTGTCTTATCACAATCTGAACAAAAGAAAATAAAAATAATTAATTAATTACATTTTTGGTCCCTGAGTAATGCTGATTCTTTCAATTTGGTCCCAAAAAGTTCACTTGCAATTTTGGTCCTTATTTTAGGTTTTTGCAACGTTGCTGTCTTTTTGGTCCCAATTCCAATTAAAACCACTGTAGCTTGGGAAAGAGAATTGCAAAACATTTGCAAGGGAAAACTTTTTGGGACCAGAATTGAAGAGCTCAGGGACCATAATTGTAATTTACTCAAAAATAAAAAATGGCAATGTACTTGTTATATACTTACATAGGACAAGGCCAATCATTAGGACCAAAAAGACCGGTGGGCCCACCAACACCACGACCGCCACCTGAATCAGGGCCACCACGACCCCTTCCCCGGCCAGCCGCTCCTCCACCACCGCCAGAAGCTCCGGCAGGCCTTGCACTTCCACAACGGTTGCATACACCACGAAACGCAAAGTTCACATTCGAACAACTGATACAAAAAATATCAAACCAGATAGAATAATAAAAAACATAACTTGTCAAAAACATATCAGAAAGAATTAAAAAATATAGCCAGAAAGAGCTGCTCACCAATGTCATATCACAGACCTTGTATTCGGACACATCCAGTCCCCATCTTGTTGCCATGCCTTTGGTGGAGCATTTGAACCGTCACCACCGCTGCCAGCACCACCGCCACCGCCACGACCTCTGCCTCTTCCACCACCTTCACTCATGTCCCTACCGTCTTCATCCAGACCAATAACATCACCAACTACCAAACTTGGTTCAATAACTGGTGCGATCACATTATGGGAGTTTTTTGACTCTGCCATTAAAACTTCAATAATAGTTCCATGAAAATCTTTATTGTTGAACCATTCTACAGCAGCTTGTGCAGCATATGGATCTTCGTATGTCACTGTAGCATCTCCTTTAGGCTCGTTTGTTGATTTGTCGCGATATAACCATATTTTTGGTCGGCCTGTTCTTTTATCTTTCTGTATATAGTAATAAAGATAAAAGGATCATGAAGTTATGAAATTTGAAGAATATGCTGAGATATTATGAGAAATTGGTAAAGAAATACCTTTTTAGAACCCGTACCTTTAGCAGGCCAATTGTACCAAAGAATTCGGCTAGCATGTCTTCATCTGTGCCAGGTGGCAAATTACAAACATATACGGATCCATTTGAAGGGGCTCCTTTTCCTGAGTAGTTTGCCATTGTGCTCCTATCTCACAAAAGATATTGAGCTATATAACCAACATCAACCACTGCAAATAGGGATAAAAGTGTAAGGTACTATTTTGTAAATGTATCAATGTGATCAATCTTAGGTGTCTACTTGTGAAAAGGCCATAACTCTATATTTATTTGATAGTTTTGGATTTAAAGATGGGAAGTTTCTTTCGTGATTGGTTCGAGATTAACTTTCAGGTTTCTTGGGTATTTAATATTTTCAGTTTTTTATATTGTTTTGCATCAACGAATGTGAAAACTTTGATATATACTTTTTTGTTGAAGAAAATGATTCTGGATTTATTTGAATTTAAGATAGAAAAGTATTGAGGATTCATTTATTAATCCATTAGTATTAAAAGGTTTATCAATCAAAAGAACAATAACAACTCCACATTAGAAAAGAATAGTAAGGACATCAAAGTGACATGATCGTACTAAAACCAGATAAACAAATATATAAAGGTATGACCATACCGGACTCTAAGAGAAAAAGTAGCTCAGCTGGCTTTACAAAATGGCCCCACAGAAACCATTTACTGGAAGCAATTACAAAACAATTTATTATATTTGAGCATCTAACAGGGTGATAGCCTCTATGAAACATGCAAGGGAAATATCATGTACCAAACATCCTTCCTAAACCCTCCCAAGAACAAGAAAATAGTATGAACAAAGATGTGGAATGGAAGAGGTTATGACAATAAAAAGACTATCAAGTTGAACAATGAACAGTACATGGATGCTAGTCATGCTACTATTCTTCAGCCTTAAAAAACAATCAAAAAGATAAGCGCATTGCATCCCATAAGAGGGAAATTTTATTGCAAGCACCAAAGGTATCATCAAGACATTTTACTCTTTGTATACAGAGCATGTGAATTGGCACACATGCTCTCTGCAGTTCGTTTCACCAATATGAGATCACAGCATTGATGTTTAACAAACAAACCATGTTACATGATGCAAGCCTACATTTTAGAGCAAGAAAATACATTGATAATTCGAGGCTAATCTGGAGAACAAATAGAGCTAAATTTATTTAGAAAGTGATACATATCTTGTCCCTCATTAAGAAAACCAAATTTACAGTTCACAAAAAAAAATGTACTCCCTCAGTAGGGTTGCAGTCTATAAATGGGGATCAAAAGGATCAGCTTTAAGCTCAAAACTTTTAAGTATAATGAACTTCGCCTAAAGAAAAACCGGCATTAAGTACAAGTAAAATAACGTTAGTGTAAATTTTGTAAATTTCACGTCTGAAACGTCAGAAATCACAGCCTGTTTAAAAGAAGCAGTGGTGACACTAGCAAAACTCAAATGTTGGTTCCATACGTAGTTGGATTAATTTAAGCAATCAAGAAAAACAGCTGCGGGAACCCTTCCACCTTTGCAGACAAAATGAGCTAGCCGTCGGATGCAGGGTATATAAAGTCGAAAACGAGATTAAATTCAAACATTGCATATACGATATAACCTAAAACCCTAATTTTGTTTTCGTTCTTATGGGGTGAAATAGGACGGAAAATCAAGATTGACTAAAATTCGAACAAAGAAGATGAGATAGACAGATAGCAAGGCATGTCTACTTACCGGAGACAAACGGCGAGAGTCGATAAGGCGAGATCGGAGAAACGATGTCTAGTTGTCGATGGGGTAGGGCGCCGTATTATACAGAGAGTAATTGCTTGTTTGACTGTTGATTATGAGAGACGAGCCCAGAGACAAAGCCAATTTGCTCGTTAGATCAAAAGAACTATTGGTCTAAGATCCTGGGCCTGGGCCTAATACGTGAAAGTTGAGATACTCTTAAAAGATCCGAAAACCCGACGAAAGAATATCGGTTTTTATTCTAATCCAAATGCGTTACTTTGTGTGTGTGTGAATAAGTTACTCACTCAAATAGGAATGTTGATTTTGATTTGGTTAGTACAAAAAAGGCTCATATTTGGCATTTTAATTTGCCGTGTTATAATATTATCGTTAGTCACTTTTCAATACTTGGCACTCGCTACAGTCAAACCCACAACAAAATCATTAGAAAACAATATTATATGTCTTTAGCAAAACTAGCTGCAAATTGTAGCTTGTAATTTTATACGGAAAAATTTGCAGAATTGGTCCCTGTGGTTTGCCAAAATGACCAGGTTTGGTCCAAAATGGGTTTTACTAGCACCCAAGGCCCAAAAAGTTTGTATTTGTTGCGAGTTTGATCCAATTTTTTTTAAAAAATACCTAGAATGACGAATTTACCCTTACTATTTTCTTTTTCCGTTTCTTTTAATTTACTATATGACTTTCTGATTAAAAATAAATGAATAAATAAACCCCATCCCCACTCCTACCCTCCCTTCTCTCCTCCTTCTCTCTCTCCCACTCTCTCTTGCTTCAAACCCAGATGAAGCTTACCACTGCCCGCCATACAACAATGAATATGATTCTGGAGCTCAGAACCACCGCTGTATTTGTCCATCTCAACCAATAAAGTGTTCCAGAAACGATTTCAGAATCATACCCATGTTCTTGATCAATTTCAGAAATGAAAAACACACACACAAATCGAGGCTTGAGGATGAACACACACAAATTGGTTTTCAGAAACAAAAACCACATAATGCATCGTACCCTCTATATCAATCGAATCATCATACCCTCTGTAAATGAATCATAAACAAATTTTGAAAGATTCGAATGTGTCATCACTCTCAGCCAAGGAATAAGATTCCAGACATACACACACAAATCGTAGCAAATCAGTTTCACGAACGAAAAACACACAGAGATCAAGTCTTAGGATGAAGACAAACACACACACGCACAAAGAAATCAGATTCCACACATACACGAACAAATAATCATTCTTTGAAAGTGGTATACGAATAAATAATCATTCTTTAACCACTATAGCTACTCCCCCGTCTCTTTTTACTTCCTGAAATCGAAACCAAAAACGCATACCTGTGAATCTGTGAATCAAATCGCAAACTAATTAATTCTTTGAAACCTTTCAAAAACCCTATGTTTGGAATTATAAACACATACATGCTACATTGCTGGCAGAATCGAAGGTTTCGACCTTGGATTGAAAACTATGGGCTCTTAGAATGGAGTTCACAGACCCAATTCTTCTCATCCTCTGTGTAGCAGCCACTACATCATCCATCCTTTCCCTAATCACTTCTGTTATCGCCTCCTTCTCCTCCATCGATTACACCCACCAGCACCACCGGTCACTGCTTCATCTTCCTTTCAAACTTGCACTACCATCATTGGAGAATATCAGAAGGAAATAAGATCGAAAAGAATAGTAGATTGAGAAGAAGAGAATATTTTTGATTCAACTAGCGTGGGAGAAGGGCTTCCATTAGAATCGAGTTGGAAGAGTTTGAGGAAATAGGAGAGGTGTTGCAGGTGGAATGTGATATATATATATATATATATATATATATATATATATATATATATATATATATATATATATATATATATATATATATATATATATATATATATATATATATATATATATATATATATATATATATATATATATATATATATATATATATATATATATATATATATATATATATATAGAGTTAGGATCTTTTGAGAACCACAAGTCCCCCGAGAACCCGAGAACTCCCAAACCGATTTTTTTTTCAAAAAACCGACCCCATAGGCCTCTAAAACGCACACTTTTAAGTCTTTTCGAAAAAAAAAAATCCAAAAAAAATGACTTTTTTTTGAAAAAACTTTGCATATGTACAAAAGAAAAAGTTTGCACATGTGCAAACTTTTTCATACGTACACTTTTTTGAAATTTTTTTTACAGAACGCCTTAAATATATGTTAGAAAGACATCCATAAAAAAAAACTTGAAAAAAAATGTAAGTATAAAAAACTTTGCACATGTGCAAAGTTTTTTTTTTTGCACATGTGCAAATATTTTTCAAAAAAAAAAAAAAAGTTGTTTTTTCGGAAATTTTTTTCAGCGCCCCGGCACATATTTGAGCGTTTTAGAGGCCTATGTGGTCGATTTTTTGAAAAAAATATCGGTTTGGGAGTTCTCGGGTTCTCGGGGTGAAGTTGGTTCTCAAAAGATCCTAAGTATATATATATATATATATATATATATATATATATATATATATATATATATATATATATATATATATATATATATATATATATACTTAGGATCTTTTGAGAACCAACTTCACCCCGAGAACCCGAGAACTCCCAACTCCTTTTGGATCAATTCTATATCTCCCAAACCGATATTTTTTTCAAAAAACTGACCCCATAGGCCTCTTAGACGCTCAAAATGGGGCCGAATCGCTGAAAAATTTTCCGAAAAAACGACTTTTTTTTTTTTGAAAAAGTTTGCACATGTGCAAAAAAAAAGTTTGCACATGTGCAAACTTTTTTATACGTACACTTTTTTTCAAGTTTTTTTTATGGATATCTTTCTAACATATATTTAAGGCGTTCAATAAAAAAAAATTTGAAAAAAAGTGTAGGTATAAAAAGTTTGCACATGTGCAAATTTTTGTTTTTGCACATGTGCAAATTTTTTTCAAAATAAAAAGTCATTTTTTTGGGAATTTTTTTTTTCGAAAATGCTTAAATATGTCCGTTTTAGAGGCCTATGAGGTCCATTTTTTGAAAAAAATATCGGTTTGGGAGTTCTCGGGTTTTCGGGGGACTTATGGTTCTCAAAAGATCCTAACTATATATATATATATATATATATATATATATATATATATATATATATATATATATATATATATATATATATATGGGATACGTAATAAATGGATTGGGGATTTTTATTTTTATTTTTTATTTTTTTTTAAATTATGAAATCATAAAAAAATTAAAAGAAAAGGAAAAAGAAAATACAATGGGCAAATTCGTCATTCTAAGTAGTTTTTTTAAAATTTGGACCAAACTCGCAACAAATACAAACTTTTTGGACCTTAGGTGCTAGTAAAACCCATTTTGGACCAAACCTGGCCATTTTGGCAAACCACAGTGACCAATTTTGCAATTTTCTCTTTTATACGAGTATTCAACAAAAAGAGTCAGAAGCTTTTGAAATATATAAAATTACATAAATAAAACCTGTATGTAAAAGCTAAAATTAAGAGAGAAAATAAAATATTCGTTTTCTAAACGATGTTTCCAAATTTCCTTTGTTTATTTGGTTAAAAGTAATAAAAAAGCAACTTGCAAGAATTCATTTTCTTGTTTACTTATTTCGTTTAAGTTAGGTAGTCGCACACAAAGTTTGATAGCTCATTCTATTTGATTTTTTTTCATTACATTATATCTAAATATTTTTAGTCAACATTAATTATTTTAATTTGTGCAATCAAATATTTTATGTGGTGCTACTTGTTGGATTGTGATAATTTGTAAAACGTTAATAAACGCAACGAAAGCATAAACAAATTGAGTATCAAAATCGAGGATCGCATGCTCATTAATTTCTTGCAACAATTGTAACCTACGAGTATAACATTCAAAGCTACTTTTCTTGACGGATCTTGAAGCTTTCTTGGATGATTTGAGATTCCAAACGAGAACCCCTCCAATGAAGTCGCCCCCTAAAGTGATGATCCAAACAACAATGACTTCTCCTTGCTTTCCTTATTGCTGAACTCCTAGGTTTACTTGACCATCAACTTTAGGTGTTCTACTTCGCCTAATTATAATATAACTTATTAAGCCTTGTTTTAACAACTATATATTAAAGGACTGGTGTTTGAATACATGCATACCCTTTGAACACAAATGGTCTAGAAGATCCAAAATTATCTTATAGCTCCTTTGATACTTTATACAAGCTGGTCATGTTTTAGACTTTTGTTTTCCTTAGACTAGTAACCCATGTTTTCCTTAAGTTGTTAGTAAGATAAACAACAATATAGAAATAAGTTATATAGCAGCAAAAGGTCTATAACAAAAGTAACTAAGGGGTTGTTTCCTTTTTGAGACATTTAACAAAATTTCAATACATAAGGGTAAAATGTTTATTTACTTCATTGAACATTTAGTGCCCCTGAAAGATATCAAAATCTCTTAATCCAACTAACTTTTAATAGTTCATTAGTAGTCTAATTACACTCGATCAAAAAACCACAATATACAGTAAACCTGTCATCAATACATCAAGACTAATTAAAAATATGATCAACATACACTATCATGCACTACTATTAACAGCAAATTGGCCAACATGCCCTCTTAAGTGAATTATTTAAAGTCATTGAGCCCTTTTAGCTTTGAAATTATCATGCTCTCTCATGCAAATTCATTTACCAACTTATAACACATTTTGCCACTTCTTGTAGTAGAGACAATTTGAAGTGATGTTGATTCTCTTTTGGCCCTTAAGAACATACCAGATAAACCATCATAAAAGATCTAAAAGATCAGCTATGACTTTTGGTAAGTGGCATAATGGAGAAAAGATCAACCATGATTTCATATATGATAGTATGGTCAAGCTCAACGTATGTGGAACTGGAGATGGCAATGAAAATGATTCATATTTGGGTTAAATAGTAAGATTAGTAATGGTTATATGGGAGCCAAGATATATGTCAGGATCGCGAAAATGTGAAAAGGCATAATAGCAAGTATTGGAATCTAGTTACCTTCACGGTCGAGTTTTTTAGAGCATATGTTTGAGATTTCATATTAAAGTGAAGAAGAAATTGGTTGTACAACTGTCGGTTGATAAAATACTCATATTTTGATCTTATATCATGGCATTTACCCCTACATCAAACATAGGGGATTCAATGAAAAACAAAAACTAATACAACTTTGTTCAAAATCGATAAAGCTTTGAACTTGATAAAGTAAACCAGTTAATCGAACAAAAATATGCACATCTTGTTCCCAAATGCAAGTACGCTACTATTATAGGTATATAATTTACAAATAATAGCAATTTAAAACCAAATAAAAATATGCACATCTTGTTCCCAAATAGAAACTAAAAAACTAAAGAGTATGTGAGGAGAATTTACCGATCTATAATTGGTTTACAATTTTATATTAGTCTTGAAAAAAACATCAATTACTAAGCTTCTTTATAAAAACTACTAAAAAGTGAGTGAATCATAAAGAGAGCGTACCACTATCTTTTCCTTATGACTCATCAAATTATGAGAGCATAATCTGCTCACTTTAAACCTATAAAAGCCAATCAATAACCACTTGTAGGGCATTGGTTTCAAGAAAACAAAAACCCACATACAAAAAATAACACATTAAATCCATATGCATGCCACTAAAGGAAGGAAAGAGATGAACCTCACGTTTGGGGTAGGATGATGTTTAAGTTTATAACAAGAACAAAGAAGAAGAATAAAAATAAGAAACCATTGATATCCCCGTCTGGGTTTTCTCTAAGGCCTCATAAAAAATTAAACAATTAAATTCCAAAAGGGTATAGTTTGGTAGGTTTGTTAAAGTACAATGCTTTCATCGAAAAGAACTTCAAGTACAAGGTTGTAATCCTTAACATATGAAGAATATGTTGATTTCTAGAAACACAATGAATTAAAAATAAATTATATGAAAATACGATGTTGTAGTTAAAAGAAATGAAAGAAGGATAACTATCATGGATTGGTGACTAACTGAAGTCAAAACCTCATTAAAGTAAATTTGTCAATTTATATTTTGGTTTGGAAGTAATAACAAAAAAAAAGTCTAAAAGATAACATAATTGGTCAAATACATATCTCCTAGGTGCATTCAGAAAGGACAATCAATCACACAAAAATCAGTTCATACGACTCAAGTTTAAAACACATTATCAATAACAAACCAAGTACATAATCTTAATGATCGGAAGGCCAAAACCTGAAAAAGTGTAGAAAAATAATAACAAAGTGAAAATTGAAAATAACTTGGGAACACTCTGAACAAGGGGATGAGTGTCAAGCACGAACAGGTGGGTGTGGTGCTTGACCTGGCTTGGAAAGATCATCCTAAAACAAAAGGATATGACAAAACATTACTATAAATTATCATTATTTAATATAGTTAAAAACAACAAAAGTAAAAAAGAGATATAATTGTGATTCCCTTAGACCACTAATCACTTTGGATTTGGAGGCTGAGGGTTCCTCTTTCAGAGTGAAGAGTGAATTGCAGAAGAAATAGAGTATTGTTCGAAAATACAACTTCAAACCATTAAACATTAGTAAACAAGCAATAATTAAATTGAATATAATCGTGTTGGTTGTGTTTACTTATAAAACAAAAGCTAAACAAAACAAAGCTCATTAAAACTAAATAAGATTATAACAAAAATATATAATTTACTTATTTTTAGAAAATTATGTGACAACCATTATAACCAATTTAGAAAAACATGACCACCGGAAAAGGGGATCGAATGTATCTAAGCATCTTTTACCATAAAAGACCATTAAATAGGAGAAAAGTTAATTGTTCAAGAATGAAAACCACTGTTTCGCCTTAATGTAATGACATAAAAAGATTCAAGCCTTTCGTTTTCATGGCTTTTTTATGTTTCTAAATCATGGTAAGTTAATGCAAAAAATATGATAATAAGGTTTCAGTAGTACCTATACATAACATGCATCAGACCAATCATTTTTGGTTTTGCTGCCAAATTACAAACATCCACTTACCTACCGCACCAAAATGATTTTAGTAAATTCTCAAAATCAATTCAATAAACAGAAATCGTCAATACGTTACCATTGAGAACAAGAGCTCTGTAACACATAGATAACATCCTTCTTCTTTTTGTTTAATACCACAATAGCCATATACCAAAACTCATACCGAAAAAAAGCGATGAATATCAAAACACATACCGAAACATTTATGTTGATTGGAAAATTTTAAATAAAAGATTAATCTTTATGAAGACATAACTCCCCTGCAATTGCCGCACCAAAATGATTTTAGAGTCTTTTTACTCTTCCTTGACTTTAAATAACCTGCAATTTGTAGACGTGTACTCTATTCATTTAAACAGTAAAATAATATTTTAACAACTTAATTGTAATGGAAGCTAGACCCTGGTGTGAAAATGCAAAGATTAGTCCATCCATTATCTCCCCAACTCCAATAGCTCGATTACACTCTTCCACTCTTTGGATTATCGTTACAACTCAATCTTACAAAATACAATGTTGTAATAAGATAAATAAAAGTAGGATGCTATAATAAACAATTAACTGGAAGTACATTGCTATTTAGTGCATTTAACCTAAATATCAAACATCTAAGATGAAAAAGCCATATGATCTCCAATGTGAGAGGGTACCTTAAAAGGATGTAGCCATTGCATCAATATCATCCTTGTTTTTATCATCATCTTGTTTTCGAGTTTCCTGAAAATCCATATTCAACTGCACCATTTGGAACCTCCAGACGAAAAAGATAATTACGGAAATTATGGCTAAATGTTTAATAATACCATTTTAGTTTCATTTAAAGGATCTGTTAGGTATTAGGGTTACCCTAATACCCATTAGGGTTTAGGTTAGTCCATTAGCCAAAAGAGCCTATTTTGTATCCCTATTTATATAAGGTTAAAACCTTATTATTATCAATCAAAGAATTCAATATCGCAGGTGCCTTCAATATTTTTCCCTTTTCTCTTTTTTATCATAAATAATAATACAGCCGCTGGTACCAAACCAGAGCTCTGTAATAGGCTTCTTCTACTGCCTCGTCTACTATGGCCCCTCTCCTTCGATGGCCTCTTCTCCTCTGGACATTCTTTGTCGGGCAGCCTCTGATTTGCAGTCGTCTCTCTCCCTCTATCAACACTGCAGTCGTCGATCTCGCCGGTTGGCTCCTCCTCTCTTATTCTCCGAAGAACCGTCATTGTTAGCTGCCATCGTTAGAGCTCTACCACCGCCACTGCTTTTCAATTATGTTTTTTTTAATGTTTTGGATAATTTCTTAGTTTAGTCGTCTCCTCCGCTCAAACTGCGGGGGGGGGGGGTGTTAGGTATTAGAGTTACCCTAATATCCATTAGGGTTTAAGTCAGGCCAAGAGTCTGTTTTGTATCTCTATTTATATGAGGTTAAACCTTTATTATTATTATTATCAATCAAAGCATTCAATATTATAACATATCCATCTGAAATCATGATATTACAAACAAGTATCTGGACTGAGGTTTCTCTAATTCTTTAAATAAAATAACTAAGCAAACAGAAAATTATAATGAGCTCCCTTTCATCAGACTTTTCATGATTTTACTGAATTCTTATTAGAAGAAAATGTCGAATAACTTGCATCCCCTTCCTTTATGATATTCCATAAGTCAGTATCTCCTAGAAGGCTCCATGCTTATTTCAACACATTAACAAAACATTTACAGATCTTACATTAGTTGTTTGAAACTTGATATGTAGTGGTCTAGAAGCAGAACAAATTATAAGGTCGATTTAATTCTATTAAAAAATCAATAATCATTTATAACAAAAAAATATTAATCAAAGGATTGGCAGTATGGAACAAGTGATGTTTGAAAAAAAGTATAAATACCGGAGTGCCAGAGGAGGGCCTGAATTTAGAATTCAAACAGACTGTTTGATTCCAAATTAGCTATTAATTAGATTGGGATGCAGGGAGGAAAGTCGCATTTCCTAGAATTCTCCTTATGAAGTAAAAAAGAGACACTCACATATTTCATATCAGATTAAGTCATTGACCCCATTAACTTTCCAAGCCTTCCTCTTCTTTCTTCCACAAGAACTGCTGACATATCTGCTATGAATTTGACAAAAATACCCATACAAGTTGTCTAGTATATTGACAGTCAAGGCATCAAAACAGATGATCCTTTTTATCTTCAAAACCATTGGCTCACGTTAGCATTTGTTATCCTAAGACAAAAAAGACAACCGGTGTATAAACCATAAATTATAAATATCATCCAATTCTCAAATATAAATGCGACAAAATCTTTAAAAAAACTAATCATACTTTCTTTAAGGAAATCCGCTTTTAATATATTTTCCAAAGTAAATTGAGGATTTTGTTCCTTGTGTATGTAACAACTAAAATAAACATAAATATAAATTGTCAAGTATTATAAAAAAATTAAATTAATGAAGAACTAATAAGCTAATCCTAAGGAATCTAATAAAACTTATGTGGCACGATATCTATCACTTGAATCTCGAATCCAAACATGTTTCTTGAAAACATTTCTTCATAAATTCCTCCTAAGCTCTTGCATAACCATCAACATATATACTCTTGGCAAAGGATGCTAGCCTTGTACATTCAAGGATAAATGTGAGTTGAGAAGATATGAAGCAAAAAACTCATTGTTGTCAGGATGACCCAATGATCCAAAAGGTCAATCTTTCTTGTAAATTTTAGCCACATACCCACTGCATTCATAAATAAAGTTTCAAATCCCCTGGAAGGACTTAGATACACATAGCATACATATAAGAACAAATTTATTGATAGTCTTTGGCTCACATGCTCACAAGATTTAAAAGTCAATTGCAGCTCAAACACATATAAGAACAAATTTAAAAAACTTAGTTTTATTGGAAAGTCATACGTACCAGATTGCATCTGTAATCTAGATCAATGTTGCTTGCATAGTTAAATGTATGTGAGTACCTCTTAATGAGATAAGTTTTAATCTTATCACAAAGCATCAATAAGGTATTAGTTTTCTATAAATTTCACTTATTAAATTAAAATCTTAAATTACCATATTTTCATAATGTTAGATCATTTGAAATGTATTTATAAAATGAAATTTTTTTATATTACCTTGGATGCCTTTTATTTGAATGATGGGACTACATTCTATGAGCTGAATAATCAATTTAGGGTCAGCTAACTTGAATAAACGATTTACTTGTTTGCATTAAATCCAAAAGCATTTGACCTTGTTAGCCTACTGATTTGACTTGGGTTTAAACCATGATCGTTGGAAGTTATAAATTTGTAGTCATTCTATCAGGTTCCATCTTCAATTCACTCTATACAAACAAGATCCACAAATCAAATATATAAAAAAGTTTGCATCTACGGTTTTATCCTAGATCTATAGTAAGGACTAAGGAATATTAATGTCATTATCTTTTTTAGCTATAACTAAACATCAAAACTCATAATGAAAATTACCTACATGAGTTGGAGTTATTTAGGGAATTAAAATTCAAAAATAAAATTCCACAAAATTCAGTCAAAATTACTATATTAAGTTCTTAAACGGAATTAAACTGAAAACTAACGCAGTAAAGCATGAGGATTACCTGGTACATCTGTTCAACAGTCCCATCCCTTTTCTACTATTTCTTCGAATCTTTATGGGTTTGTTGGCGTGAATTTACTCATAAACAAATAGTTACAAAATGCTCACCCGTAGACAAATTAAACTAAAAATTCAAACTACACAAAGACAATGACGGAGTGAGTAAAATTAATAAACCCAAGATATAAATGAACACAAATATATCCAATTACCTCAAGAATTAGATGAGCATGCGAAAATTGAAAGGAATTGAGTTTAGTCATCTATCAATTACAGTTTTTTTTCGTAATGCTTTTGGATATCAAAACCAATCGTCACTTATTGCATCTGTCACAATAGATTACTCAAAAGTCAGATGGAGGGTACGGGGAAATAATAAGATTAGTGTAATATACACTCTTTTAAAGGATAAATTTTGAATTGTGTAAGAGAAATTGACCGTTAGCTTCTAAGTATGTCCCTCGGGCCTCGGCTTATCTTCTATTATAAAGCAAGTCTTTGAGGTTCCTTTAGTTGACTTAATGAGCTTAGAGGTTTTTATTTTTGACTTAACGACCATGCACTTAATCAAGACAACTGTATATGGTTTTTTCTTTTTGACTTAATCTAGACAGAATGACTTAATGTGTGAAGACAAAAAAAAACTCAGCTTAATGCATTAAGACACTAATTTTACCTAATTCCCCTTATTTTTTACTCCCAACTTCTCTCAAGTTAATTTATGATTTGATGAGGAAAAAACAGCCCCTTGGTTAATTTGTATACTTTTCTTAGTTAATAGTGAATTTTATGATACGAATCTTGAAGATTTATATTTTATAGGGAAGCTAATGTATCCAATACATAAATAACTAATCCATGAGAGACATGGAAAAGCACATCTGTGACAGTTACAACCATGAAAAGCATGATATGTTAATTTAAATAAACCATTTGCATTAATAGAATTGTTCATTTAAATATGCTATGGTGTAACCAAAATAAATTGAGCAAAGAGACACATACCCAAATGGAAAAAGCATCATGAAGTATCCAATTGAGCTGCGAAATCATAGAAAGATAAGTAGAAATAGATAAAAGAAAGACTATGACTTTATTCGTCATGTATAATTTTAAAAAATTTGGCGACACGAAGATAACCAACAATTGAGTAAATGTTTTAGCAGCAAACATAAAAGAAGATGAATCAACAAGAAAGTAACAAGTTTAAAACAAGACATATTAACATGCACACTGAGAATCGACATGTATGAAAACTTATATAAAATATGTACACGATCCAACAGTAATAAATGTAATAAAAGACTTTCTGTATTTAAATATTTAACTCGATCTAAAAGAACTTACATACGCAATAACAAACAGTTGGCCTATGCTAAGTAGACTTGTATCTATAATAAAATTCAATAAAAATTAGCATGAGAAGACTTCCAGCTACTCATAGACCCAGAAAATAAAAAATGGAAGTATAATGGTGTAATGGAAATAAAAGAAAGCTACTCAAATATTACATCACTATACTTGGAAAAACTACTCAATTATAGTTAGGAAAATTCCTCTGTAATAGAATGACATTGGTATAATTGGGTAAAATTTCCGAAGTACAGTGCTATAATAGAATGAAATGAAAGTAGGATGCTATAATATGCAAAAGGATAAAACTATGTTGCTATTTTTGAATTTAACCAAAAAATATCTAAATAAAAACAAGAGATTAAATGACCTCAAGAAAAAGATTCGCACCAACTTAGGAACCAGAACCGGAACCGAAACGAAACTTCAGTAATGGTGGTTCTCTTTTCCTCTCGAGAAACTTTACATACTTCATTTTTACAAAGACTTGTAAAAAGAGAATAAAAACTTCAGTAATGGTGGTTCTATTAATAGTTAGCAAGTCTTGGAATCTAGTTACCTTCATGATCCAATAAGTTTGGTGGTACAACTGTCAGTTGATAAAATATTCATATTTTGATCTTAAATGGTGTCATTTACCCTTACATCAAACATATGGGATCCAACTGATGTAGCTAACATCACCAACTTCTTCAAACCATCCTACACGCTGACACAAAGAAAATTACAAGTTTCACTGGAGAAGCAGCAAAGAGCAAAATCCAAAATGTAAAAAGAAATTTATTACCTTTAAATGTTTAAAAGAATCATGAAGAAGCGACAGTTTCACCTAAGCTTAGATTTATGATTTTAAAGTAAAATGCACGCAATAGAACTATTGGAATGTATCAGTTAATAACCCAACTTGATATTAGTAAACAGTTATGTTCTAAAAGGTAATAAGCAAGGAAACAAGCAAAGACAAACCTTAACTTGACTGAGAAAAGGGAAAGTCTCAAAACTCTTGCAGTAATCAGCCATTTCCTTTAGATAGGTTGATAATGAAATCCCCAAATGGAATTTGGAACAAAACAAAAATAGACAATTGAAGACATAAGTGAGGAAATAATTGCAGGTGTATTCCTCTATCCCAGTCAACAAGGCAAAGTCTCTGCCAAATGGAATTATAAAACTATGAGAAAATCGCATCATAAATGTTGATCCAAAATGCAGCAGTAACTTGTTCATGGCAAAGACAACTTCTGGTGCCAAAAAATGTAGACCTTTTAAGACAAATTCAATAGAAATTGGACGACATTATGTTTCAGAAAATGTACAAATTATAGCAATAAATTTTTACTTCTATAATTAGATAGAATTCCAATATATATAGTCTTAATACGAAAATATGTAAAAACATAAATATATATTTGAGTGGATTGCTTTTTTTGCATTTAGCTATTACTAATAAATAAAAGCATGAGCTCATACTTCATTTTCTGGGATCCTTTTATCAAATTGTACAACTCCCAATGGGAATTTGGGCTTTTGTATCTGCCAATCCAAGGCTAGCCAACTTCCTACTCTGCAAAAAACTGTATTATTGACTATTCTTACAAGGGTAAAAAGGATATTTATTTCTATCCATTGTAAACAATAAGCATAATGATAAAATGTCGGTTATATTTAGTTAGAACAATATAAAAATTGACAACTCAAGACATCATGCCCACCCTTCAACGCCATAAGAAAAGTGATGCGAGTATAGAGGCAGCTACTAACCATGGTCTTTATAATACTCAGACTCTTTGATAGTAGAATCGATTTCCTGGCAAATGCATCAACTGCAACTGGGGAGAAGGGCGTAAACTCGAAGCCATCCATTGGAGGAGATCGGCAGTGAAACCCTCCAAGACACTAACATCGCCATATGATTGGATGAAAAAGGCAATCAGCAGAGTTGAAAAGTGTGTTCCCGATTGAAAAGGAGATGGCGTCGTTTCAAGGATCGAAGTTGAAACGGTATGCATTCAATTGGAAAGAAGATAGCGTAAGGATACGCAAACAAGAAAAAAGGGTATTTTATATATATATATAGTGTGTGTCTATATATATTTTATGTCACTTAACAAAAATTTGGTTTCTTGTTAGCTCTTAAAAACAGAACATGCCTTGATATAATCTAAGTATCTAACAGAACATGAATAACCAAAGAATCCAATACTGAAATTGTAGGAGCAACAACTAAAGAAGACGAATAGCAACTTCAAACGAACAATCTTTATGTTGTTTATCGATGCGACCTAAAAAATTATGAAATATTGAAGTTGTTAGTAATCATGATCATTTATAATAAACCCCTAATGAATGATTACCAATATCCAAACTCATTATCAACTGTAATTCTTTTGGAATTTACATTGATCACAAATAGATGCTTTGCCATACTAAGTGCCTAAGTAATCTAAATGATGTGTCAAAGTCAAGAGAATATCAAATTTAAAGCTAAAAGCATAGTACTTGAGGGGTATTTAGGGAAAATGAAGCCTTTCCGTTTGAAATGTGTGATGACTAATGGCTACAAGGTAAATACCACCCACCTGCCTTCAAGTAGAAACATACGACCTACCTAATTAAGATGGCAATGAATCAAAAGTTTGGAGTTTTGGACCACATTACCTCTATATTCCATCTTCATATTAAGTGTGGACAACTAATTGTGCTTTCAAAAAGGTTCAATTCATCAATTATAATTTGGATTTTCCTTTACAGAACAAGAAGCCATCTCCTGATACCAGTTTCATGCACCATTATAAGTTAATTGATTTATAAATTATATAACTATCTTGATTCAAAATTTTATTTCATAATTTTGAGATCAAATTATGATTATTCCCAAAAAAACAATTGTTTCTTTTTTAAGGTTGCCCAACTTCAAATATAAAGTTAAAGAAGCATCGTGTACGAAAACTTACATTTTCTTCATCATCACTGCCATAAACACCAACATCACACATAAATCTTTTGTTGGCATTGAAAGTACTGCAAATTGGAGAGGAAGTCGGTCAACAATTTATTAACTCAAACATAGCAACTTGAAAAAGAATCAATGTTTTTTAATAAACAACTGAAATGAAATGTCCAGATTCAAATGAAATGCTATATAACACAACTACATAAATAGAAAACAAAATCAGCTAAAAACAAAGGTAAAAGAGAAACAGATAAATTAGGTATCGCTAAAAACCAAGGACCAATGATGTTGTGATCTTTTGCAGACCCGAATTTGGAAAATTGAAAAAATCAAAGAGAGTAAAGAAAGAAGTGTTCCTTCAAACATGATTATCTTCCGATCACAAAAAACTTTATTTCTCAAAAGTAGCTTTATTCGCCTAATTTAGAATATTGAAGCATGAATTAAAAGACTTTTTCAAATCAAAATTAGCCTAATTCTCAAAATTAACCTGCCTATCTTACTCTAATCCATCCAATTGCAAATATATATTAAATGAATTAAAACACTATTCCAAATTTCAATAAAACTGAGATACCATTTTGAATGAACAAAGCTCTTTCCTGGAAACTTTAGGCCTCCAACCACATTGAGTAACAATAGCTGGTGATTCTTGACATCAATATCTGTTCTTCCATGTAGATGTTAAGCAATCACATAGCACCTAAAATATTAAGCGAGAGGAATTATATATACAAAAGCATTTAACATAAAAGAGGTCATATTTGTCATTTTGCGTTGTCAAACATAATAGTACTATTTGATAAGTAATTCTAAGTTGATATTTACTGTTTGTTTTGTATCAACGAAATTACTAAACATTTGTTGAATAGTTAGATGAATTTCATAAAAGTCTGTGTTTTTATATTGTATTTAATCATTAAATTTAAAATTTGGAATATACATTAGAAAAGTGAAGGAATCACATTTTTTTCAAGGTCAGTTCATTCTACTCTATTAAAAAAAACATCTTTTATCCCAATAAGAATTTGTGATTAAACTTATAGGCTTATTCTATATGACTGGTGATGTAATACTGCTATTCTCTACAATCTGGGATGTTTAAATCATTCATCACCAATCTCTCCATTTCATCACCATTTTAGTACATTAAATCCTAATTTATTACTAATCAGAAAATCATAATAATAATTGAAAAGTGAGAGTCAAAGTCTCAAAGTGATTTCAAACGGTAGAGTCTCCTAGGCATTTCATCAAACACATGGCGTCCATACCTGGTAAAGGAAAAACCTTGTAGGCTTGTACCGTAACTGATACAGAATGACACTTAAGGATTGAGCAATAACTGAATTGTAATAAGAAAATCACCAATTGCACTAGTAAACACTGAGTATTCAATGAAGGAGAAGAAGGATTCAATTGACTTCGTAATAATGACGTAAATAACAATACCAGGGACCACGCCCTCTCTCATGCATAAGCAATGAGCCAATCACAGATTACAAAAGGAATTTTCATGACCAATCAACAAGACGTCCTCCTCCCTTTATTCTAACCTCCTTCACTAACAACTTCTCAGCCACTTCCCGAATTTCCCATTTTGCCCCTTCTAGAATAAACCTTAAGAATTCTCGGTTTATCCCCATTAGGCCCAATGACTTCATGGACCTCATCACTACTTCCCCCTGGTGTTAAAGTCTTGTCCTCAAGACTTGTGTTTGGAAACTGGCCCTGTACAGTCAAGCGGTCTTCCCAGGTTGCCTCTTCCGTCGATCCCTGATTCCACTGAATCAACCACTGTTCCTGTTCCTGTTGTTGTGACTTTAACAACCGTTTGTCCAAAATTGCCACTGGATACACTAAGTCAGATTCAGACAACTCCAATTCAGGAGGTAACACCGAATCCACTGGAGCTTGCACCGCTTTCTTGAGTAACGAGACATGAAACACCGGGTGAACCTTGGAAGTGGGAGGTAAAGCTAATTTATAAGCAACAGGGCCCACCAATGCCAATACTTGATACGGCCCAAAAAATCGAGCGGCTAATTTCTGATGAATACGTTTAGTTACCGACATTTGACGATACGGCTTCAACTTAACGTAGACCCACTCGCCCACCACAAAATGGACATCTTTCCGATGTTTATCAGCAGTAGCTTTCATACGGGATTGAGCTTGTTCTAAATGACGCTTCAACTGACGAAGAGCTTCATCACGATCCCTTAAGTCATCAGCCACTGCTTGAACTAAAATTTCACCAGGAACAAACTGTACAATGGATGGAGGAGTACGCCCATAAACGACTTCAAACGGGGTCTTGCCAGTGGAGCTATGGAAGGTAGAATTGTACCAAAACTCGGCCCACGGGATCCACGAGGACCAAGATGTTGGCTGATCGACTGCAAAGCAACGTAGATACGCCTCGAGACAACGATTAATGACTTCCGTTTGACCATCCGATTCCGGGTGATAAGCCGAACTCATATGTAATTCCGTGCCCTGTGAACGAAAAATTTCCTGCCAAAACTTGCTTAAAAACAACGGGTCTCGATCACTAACGATAGTTTTTGGAATACCGTGGTGACGGATTACTTCCTTTACAAAAATGTCAGCAATTAACCGGGCCGTATACGGATGTTTGAGTAAAATAAAATGACTATATTTCGAGAGGCGATCTACCACGACTAAAATAGCATCGAATCCTTTCGATTTAGGAAGACCCAACACGAAATCCATCGAAATGTGTTCCCAAATCGCATCCGGAATTGGTAAAGGTTGTAATAACCCACTTGGAACTGTACAACTGGCTTTACATCTTTGGCAAACGTCACATGCTTTCACGAATTGTTTAACGCAATGCACCATTCCCGGCCAATACAAATTAGCCGCCAATCGTCTATACGTGCGGTAGTACCCCGAATGGCCACCGGAAGCCGACTGATGAAATTCTTTTAAAAGAATCGGAATGAATTTTGAATTTTTGGAGAGTACTAAACGATTATTGTAAAATAGAAGCCCTTGTTTGACCGTGAATCCTTTATGAGTGTCTGGTTTATCCAAGCAGTCCCGGATCAATTGTTGGAGAGATGAATCGTTTCGACATTCTGTTAACAGTTCCGCGCCTTGTAACCATAACGGTTCAGAAACAGTCAAGGTCAACAAGCTATCCTCGGCTCTACGAGACAGTGCGTCAGCTGCTCGGTTTTCACGGCCCGGTTTATAACATATCTCGAATGTGTAGCCAAGTAATTTGGCCACCCAATTTTGCTGGTCTGGCGTGGTAACGCGTTGTTGCAACAAATAACGGAGACTTTTCTGATCGGTGTAGACGATGAAGGACGTACCCAAAAGGTAGGGTCTCCAATGTTGGACCGCAAGTGCTAGAGCCATGATCTCCCTCTCATAAGCGGACTTGGCGAGATTTTGATTACTTAAAGCTCGACTAAAATAAGCTATGGGACGTTTCTGTTGCATTAGAACCGCACCGATACCACGACCCGATGCATCACATTCGACCACAAACGGAAGAGAAAAGTTTGGAAGAGCTAGTAGAGGCGCAGTCACCATAGCTTCTTTAAGTTGATCGAAAGCTTGTTGGGCTGTATGAGTCCAGGAAAACGCATCACGTTTAGTAAGCTCTGTAAGTGGTTTAGCAATACCTCCATAATTTTTGATAAACTTGCGATAGTAGCCTGTAAGGCCTAAGAAACCCCGTAAACCCTTAACATTCCTCGGAATAGGCCATGCCACCACTGCCTCGACTTTCTTAGGGTCCATCGCCACCCCATCCCCAGAAATGATGTGACCCAGATATTCAACCGAAGGTTGTCCAAAAAGACATTTTTTGAAATTTGCCACAAATTGATTATCCCGTAAGAGAGAAAGCACCTGGTGTAAATCCCGTAAATGGTCATACCAAGAAGAACTGTAGACCAATATATCGTCGAAAAAGATGACGACAGTTTTACGAAGAAGGGGTCGGAAGACATCATTCATCACGGCTTGGAAGGTAGCGGGAGCGTTTGTAAGCCCAAAGGGCATGACCAAGTACTCATAGTGGCCGTCATGTGTTCGGAAAGCAGTTCGCTCAATGCTGTCGGGTTGCATCCGAATTTGATTGTAACCCGATTTTAAATCCAGTTTGGAAAAGAAACAAGCACCATGCAATTCATCAATCAGTTCTTCCACCACCGGAATAGGAAATTTATCAGGGACGGTAGCTTTATTTAAGGCTCGGTAGTCAACACACATTCGCCAAGAGTTGTCTTTTTTTCGAACCAGAATCACGGGACTCGAGAAAGCGCTCTTACTCGGACGGATCATTCCCATAGCTAATAATTCACGAACTTGCCTTTCGATTTCCGACTTTTGAATGTGAGGATAACGATACGGTCGTACACACACGGGACTGTTGGAAACCAAATTGATCGAATGATCATGAATACGCTTTGGCGGTAAACCCGTCGGATCCTGAAAAACGATTGCGAAACAACCCAATAAATCCTGCAGGGCCGTGCACTGATCTGAAGACAAGGAGAGATGCGGAGAAGGTACGGTCGTGGTGAGTCCCGTCATGCCGGTTAATGACCCCGGGCAACGAGAAGAGTGTAACCAATATTGCAAGGAAGAAAGGGTGTGACCCGTAACACCCACCCCCTGTAATTGAATCATAGTCCCATTATACATGAAGCGCATCCACCCTTTATCCCAATTGTGTGTCACTTCTCCCAATGATTGTAGCCAGGACATTCCTAAGACCATGTCCAAGTGACCTGCGTCGATGACCAAGGCGTCTAAAAGAAACTCACATTTATCAAGTGTGACACGTAGCCCCACACATCGTTGATTAAGAGTTACTATGTGATCATCCCCTAACCGAATCTGGATACCCGCAAAGGAAGCACAATGGAGCCCCATAGATTTGACCAAGGCTGTAGACACGAAATTATGACTCGCACCACTGTCAACCAATAAAAGTACAGGAATCCCACCAATTGTACCTTCCAATTTCACGGTTTGACCACCCAAAGACGTGGTCGCGGAAGCCCCAAACAATTCTAACGAGTTGCAAGTGCCGACAGGTAATTCCTCCTCTTGGAAATTCACATCCGGAAAAAGCGGTTCAGAAACGCCATTGTCGTCACCCAAGAGTGTGTCCTCATCATCGGCCAATAAAAGAAGCCGAAGCTTTCCCTCAGGACATTTATGTGAGGGACCAAACTGTTGACCACATTTGAAGCATAAGCCCTTCTTGCGACGGTCTTCCCACTCAGTGCGGGACAAGGAACGCACACCACGATCGCGAACAGCAGACGGAATCGTATCAAAACTTGAAGGAGTAGAAGAACGAATTAGGGCAGACGACGGATGTGTGTCCGGTTTAGAAGGCAAACCCGTATCAGCATGTTTTTGATAAGGAAACCCTTTTGAACTGCCCCGACCCGATTGTAAACGATTATCCAAAGAAAAACCCGGACCCGGTCCACTACCGTATTGATAACGAAAACGGGTGGTAGCCACCTGACCCGACGCTGGACGGAGCATCTCCTCCACATCCTTCGCCAAATACATCGCATCTAATCGTGAAGCCGGACGGTGCAATCGAACCCAACGTTTGACATCGGCTTTTAATCCGGCCACAAAATAACCCATCGATTGAGATTCAGGCAATTTTGGAACTAACGAGAGTAAATACTCAAATTCATCAATATAATCGTAAATTGAGGAGACCTGTTTGAGCGTAGCCAACTGTTCGTAAGGGTTCTGGATCTCCAAACCGCTAAAACGCTGAAGTAATTCCACTTGAAGTTGCTCCCATGTCAGGGAATCGTATACTTGATTAACGATAGTGAACCAGTTTTGGGCGACCCCAGTCATGCTCAATTGAGCCAGTCGAATACGTAGTGGAGGAGCAGTGTCATTAATGTCGAAATACAGATTCGCTTTTTGAATCCAACCCTGCGGGTCGAAACCGTGAAACTCCGGAAGTTTAATTTTCTTTACTGTCCATGGAACATCAGCCGGAGGAAGGACAGTCGGTGGTTGTTTGGAACCACCGGAAAACACAGGTGGAGAACTGAACACACCACCGCCTGAACTGGGTTCACCAGAAGAACCCTCATCAGGTTTCGCTTTGTTGTCCTTCATCCAATTCAACATTAAAGTACGAAATTCGGAATTATCTACCCGTTCTGCTTCAATTCCTTGAAGGACCAACTTCATCTCAGCAACGTCATGCTGAAGAACCTTCAGAACTTCATCGTGGTGGTCTAAACGAGCCGTATGATTGCGAGTTTCCATTCCGGCAAGTCACGAGCAGGTCGGACCAATGATACAGAATGACACTTAAGGATTGAGCAATAACTGAATTGTAATAAGAAAATCACCAATTGCACTAGTAAACACTGAGTATTCAATGAAGGAGAAGAAGGATTCAATTGACTTCGTAATAATGACGTAAATAACAATACCAGGGACCACGCCCTCTCTCATGCATAAGCAATGAGCCAATCACAGATTACAAAAGGAATTTTCATGACCAATCAACAAGACGTCCTCCTCCCTTTATTCTAACCTCCTTCACTAACAACTTCTCAGCCACTTCCCGAATTTCCCATTTTGCCCCTTCTAGAATAAACCTTAAGAATTCTCGGTTTATCCCCATTAGGCCCAATGACTTCATGGACCTCATCAGTAACTCACATAACCTATTGTAAAAATGACCACAGTAAGACCTGATGCATGAAAGTAAAATAGAGTTATAATTTTGACTTTGTACCCGACCATGTAGTTTGTGATACTTACCCCAAGCTACAACATGTCCTTCCTCTTATTTCCAGGGTTATCATGCAAATAGGAGATATTAACCCTATCGAGATCACCATGTATGAAGGCTTGTGTTTTTTTACACAACCTGCACAAATCCAATATCACACATCATAAAAAATGGGAAATCTGATAAAACTTAATATTTTATTACTATGAACTTGCTCACGATCACTATCATGGTAAGTTTATCAGAAATCTCGCAAGGATCTGAAAACACCAAATGATTTATTTAACGGCAAAAGACGACCACCTAACTGAAATTCAGAAATGTTCAAATCCAAAAATCATTTCAGAAATCAAATTACAAATCTAAAGTTAAACAAACATATTACTTCTCGTCCCATTTCCACAGTTGGCTAACATGTAGAAATTTAAAAATGATCACAAGTATTGCCCAAAGGTCTCTTTCACAATTATTGGATAAACATATGGGAACTACATGGTGACAAAGCTAATACACATATAAACAAAGTCAACGTTAGGTTAGGATATACCTTCACGGCTTCACCATGTTTCATCTTGAAGTGAAGCTACGTTTAAATTCCACATAGATACCTGAGGAAGATTTTAAGAAAATAATGACATAAATTAATGTATGAAATCATGATGGAGTAATAAATTATAATGCACCTTTTCTCGAATTCAGTAATGTTACGATATCCGTTGTAGAAGGTGAACCACATCAAGATGGCAACCAAGCTATCTTTAAATGTTAAGTCAGACAAAAGGGAGATGTGAAATGACCTAAATACCTTTAATTGTGAACAATTGCTTAAATGGTGTTTGTCCCAAGGACTAAAAGTGCAATCAAACTGCAAGTTAGGGACAAAAAAGCACACAAGGACCAAAAGTGTAATATAGTCAAAAAATTTGTAGGACAAGACAGCTGTGTTAATGAGAAATCTCTACACATGATTAAAAGTTCAATCCATATCATGGAGAAGGTATTGTACTTTCAACTACTTTGTGGCAAATTCATAAGGTTATGTTGTTGTAAAACCAAGATTATAGTTTCTGTGGCTCCTTTAAAACCATTACATATGGTCATTTCTATGGGATTTAGGAATATATTCATGAATTTTGACTAACTTTATCAATTTTGTAGTGAGAGGAGTTGGGGGAAACAAGAAAAGACAAATACCAAATATGTAATGAGTTAGTCTGTTATTTTTTTGCTTAATCCATTAAGTCATTTTGTCCAAATTAAGTTAAATAGATGAAATCTACATCCATTTCCTTCAGATTCAACCTATTCTCCCCATCCATATTCACCAAACATGCAATACAGTCAGAGATCAATACATTTTGCTGATGATTTTGTGAATATTCTACAGGAAAAGATTCATAATCAAAAGGCATTGGCTTTCTAAGGGCACATTATCGCAGATTCTTAAAACTGTTTCTTATGGAATTAATGCATTCAGCATCCAAAACTGACAAATAAAAAATCCCGAAAAAATGAACAAAATCATACAACACAAAAAACTACCGAATTAACCAATGACATATAATGAATTTTTACCATAACAGTCTTCCCTTTGGAAGTCATGAATACACTGATCTCCAACTTCACTTCCAGCATTTAAGACAGAGATTAACATAACAACTTCATGGAAATAGGATCAATAGAGTGGATGAACCAACTGATGCCAACTTTATCAAGACTCATTTGTTATAAGCTACAACAAATTTGTAAATGAAATAAATTAGAATATAGCCAACAGAGCAGCTGAAGTTATGGGACAGATAAGACCCACCTCTTATTTGGTCGAAGTTGCAAGATCCTATGAGTTTGACTTGGTTTTCTCCAGAACCAGGGGATTCAATGGTACATACCTATAACTATGGTGGTCAAAGTTGCAAGATCCAGTCAAAAGTTTATAGAAAAAGGGGAAAACGATTACACGTTGATACCAACACAAAGTTTGCTAAAAATGAGAGTGGCTAGTGCCTCACTTCTGATAAACAATAAGAGGTTGATTCTGAAACGAATAAAAGTTGTAAGTATGTAGTCTAGAAAACATAAACAAACATGTAACTATCAGCTATTCCTTACCTTCAAAGCCAACTCTAAAACTTGTGTAAAGCAACACTCTGTAAACACACCAGAATCCTGACTTATACGGTTATACCAGTCAAATGAAATTTGGAACAAAACAAGAATTGACAATTGAAGACATAAGTGAGGAAATAATTGCAGGTGTATTCCTCTTTCCCAGTCAACAAGGCAAAGTCTCTGCCAAATGGAATTATAAAACTGTGAGAAATTTGCATCCAAAATGCAACACGAACTTGTTCATGGCAAAGACAACTTCCTACTTGCAATGCGAAAATGAAAAGTACAAACACAATAAAAAAATGAAAGAAAAAAGGGAAAATGTTATTAAAATAGATTTCATTTTTACCCTTAAGTTTTAATTTTCTTTTACGTTTTTACCATAATTAATTTTTTTCCATATTATACCACCTCCCACCACCATTGCTGCCACCACCCACCACTTCTGTCGCCACCACCTACCACCATCGCCGCCATCAACCCACCACCCAACACCACCACAACCGCCACCACCCACTAATGGCTAATGGCTAAAAGGTCAATGCCTTCAAGTAGAAACATACAACCTACCTAATTAAGATGGCAATAAATCAAAATTTGGAGCTTTGGACCACTTTAACCCTATCTTCCATCTTCATATTAAATTTTGAAAACCAATTGTGCTTCCAAAAAGGTTTAATGCATCAATTGTGATTTGGATTTTCCTTTACGGAACAAGAAACTTACAGGTTTGTTTTGATTCATCGTTGCTGCCATTTCACTCAAGAGATCAGCCATCCCCTGATACCAGTTTCATGCACCAATATAAGTCAGATGATTCATATATTATATAAGTATCTTGATTCAAAAATTTATTTCATAATTTATAGATCAATGTATGATTCTTCCCAAAAAACAATTCTTCCTTTTAAAGGTGGCCCAACTTCGAATCAAAAGTTAAAGGAGCATTGTGTATGAAAACGTACATTTTCTTCATCATCGCTGCCATAAATCTTTTGTTGGCATTGTAACTACTATAAAAACAGAAAATTGGAGAGGAAGTCTGTCAAGAATTTATGAACTCAAACATAGAAACTTGAAAAAGAATAAAAGTTTTTTAAGTATAAACAACTTTACATGATAAAAGACATCTATATTGAAAAATACCAAAATAGGGCTCTTGTACTTCCTGAAACTTCTTCTTGCCTCTTCCATGTTCTTCGACTTACCAACCACTGCATCTCTATGAACACACAGAAAGAACATACAATGATAAATATGGTAAAAGCCCAAATTCAAATGAAATGCTATACAACACAATTACGTAAATCGGCTAAAAACAAAGGTTAAAGAGAAACAGATATATTAGGTATCATTAAAATTTAAGATGTAAAGAAAGAGAAGGAATAAAATGTCATATTCTGAGAGAAAATATGGATGAGTAGATATCCTTGAAAAAACCGTCATTAAGACGCGTGTGAAATTACGAAAAGATGACTCAGCTGTTGTCGAATCAGTCAGGTTGGCAAGTGTTGGTAGCATGATGGAAGCAAGAGCAGGTGAATTGGAAATATAATTGTGAACAGGTCCGTTCTTTGGACCTAGGAATGGCAACACCACTACAAATTCAAGAATTAAAGGAAAAAAAAAATAAGAGCTTGAAATATAAACTGTCTTTCCAATCGTTTACAGATTAGATTGAAGCAACCACAAAGGAAATAAATACCCATTACCGCATTCATATCAAATTTTGAAACCCAAATCTAATCACCCGAACAAAATAGCCCTCCCTATAGAGTAAAGCCTGAGTTTAGATTTCAAACCGACTGTTCGATTCCAAAATAGCCATTAATTAGATTGGGATGCGGTGACATTTTCCTAACTTTCTCCTTATTAAGTAAAAAAGAGACACTCATATATTTCATACCAGATTAGGTCATGACCCCGTTAAGTTCATTACTAAAACAAGTTACCTTGACCATCTAACTTTATCTTCTATCAACTTTCCAAGCCTTCCTCTTCTTTCTTCCACGAATTGGTGACATATCTGCTCTGAATTTGACAAATATACCCTTGCAAGTTCTCTAGAATATTGACAGTCGAGGCATCAAAATGGATGATCCTTTTTATCTTCAAAACCATTGGCACACGTTAGCATTTGTTATCCCAAGACAATAAAGACAAATGAAGTCACAGAAATGAAGTAACCTGATAGGGATGTACTGGCCCATAACCCATTAACACCAGGTCCGAATAAGAAAAGGGTCAACTTGGCCAAATTGGATCCAATGCAAGACAATTAATCCCTTCTAAATCCAGCCCCCACGTTTTTAACCCACAGCTTTTAGTTGATGCTTTTATTACTTTCCAGTTATTTCTTTTTGTTTTGAAGTTGTCAAAGTAGTAGTTTACAATTCCACAAGTGTAGAAAACGTGGGTGGTCATGTAGTTGGTAGTTATTTTCTTTTACAAGTTTTGTACTGAAAAAATGGAACGACATGAGAGAATTTTTGAGTTTTCAAATTTTATTCTCTGCAATCAGAGGATACTCGTTGTTCCATTGCTATTCTAAAAAATTAAGCAAGTTTTTAGAAGGTGATCTTGGACGGCTAGTTCTTGTTCTCGTGGTGTGACTGTACCGAGGACTCGGAATAGTTTACTCTGCTCACGGAAGCTTGCGGGTGGTGTGACTGTATCTCGTAAGAATCGTTGACATCTATTTTGCATCATCGGGTATTTTATTGATCCAATTTAAGCTGATTGCCATCATAACCAAGTATAAATGTGCTAAAGTTTAAGTTATATGTTTTATATTATAATTGGTCAAGTTACCTATCTCCTTCACTATTCACAAAATGATATGCACTTGCATGGCAGAAAGGAGTCCCAAGTTCTTACATAATTTGATGGCTGGATATATTCTTGTTCAGCATGCTTTAATCAGGAACGCAAATCTCATGATAATATTAATATTCTCTTCCTCATTCAAAAATCAAGTTATCAATTACCTACAACAATTCGTACATCATGTATGAGAATTCAATTCGATGCTCAATCTTTGAAGCAAAAACACTTGACATTTGCAAAATGGAAACATCGAAAATCGCTTCTACATGATTAAAAACAGCAATAATACCTTATTTCCGTTGGACCATAAGAAAGTGTAGCAGCAGTGGTTCATTGATAATCCTCAATACATACAAAGCAACACTTGAAGAACTCCATTAAATTTCTTGTTAAAGTTTTTATCAGAAAAAACATACTCCACCTAACAGAACAACTAATTAATGAAGTTATTACTTTAAAACATTCAATTTAATGAACTAATTACCCATCCAAGTTCTTCATTAAAATTGGTTGTGCGTGCTGATGCAGGAGTGTTGGTTTTAGTATCATACTTACTCAAGTGTTATTGATGCACTTAGTTGACCAAATAAACTTGATAATCTGACAAAAAAATTTATGAAACTATGTCGCTGATAAGATGATAGAGATGCATCTTTATTCCCAATAAGTTATGTATGCATGTGTAAAGTTGCTGAATGGCAGAATGATAATGATGCTTGTATAGATCAATTGTTGTGAGGTATGTTTCTTTTCTAGACCAAATAAACCATCTAAATGATACTGAATGACTGTTTTACCCTTATACTCCAAAAAACAAATTTCATAATATTTATCAACTTTAACAAGAGAAGGGTTAAGAGGAAAAAAGAAGGGAAAACAGGTAACAAGTTACTGTCTTAATTCATTAAGCCAGGATATTTGGCTTAACCCATTAAGTCATTTTCTCCAGATTAAGTGCTTAACCCATTAAGTTCGTTAAATAAATAAAAAACAGCCGTTTAGATAAAACCGACTTATGTTGAGGGTAATTTGGTCTTTCTATCAGTTTAAGTCGGTTAGGTAGTTTTAAATAAGCTGAGGGTTGTTTTAGTTGAGATCCGAGTGATTCAATCTGTTAGTAGTTGTGTTTGGGAGAGACTACTCTCTCAAATGGTAGAATATATTGTAATCTTTCAGTCAAAGCTAATCAATCAGTTCAATTGATTTCTCTCATTCATAGATAGATCATAGATCATAACAGAATAATTGGTGAAAACAGTCAAAGACCTGAAAATAAAACAAACAGAATCAGAATTTCTCACATACCACGTGCATGTTTTCTGGATTAAACTGTTCATGTTCCACATTAACCTGAAGCCGTAGGTAAATAGTACCTAACATTCACAACTAATGAAAGGCAAAATTTTGAGAGTAGAAGATAATAAGCATGATGAAACATTAGGTGTTCTTATGTGCTTCTATGTTGGTACTTTGGTAATGAAAAAAGGTACCTGTCACCATGGGTGTCTCTATATCAACATTCATCAAGAAAGGCTCTGATTAGAGATCAAACCTTCATGAAACAATACCTTAGTTAAGTTTCTTCAGAGTAGAAACACCAGAATCCAACCCCCCAATTCCGACTTCCATCGTCACACTTCGTGATCAAATCGAATCAAAACCCTAGAATATGTAAATACCAAAACCATACAAAACCAGGGCAATTTTACGCCAAGAGTTAAGATCATATCAGAATCCAGATTCTACAGAGGACGAAACAGGGGAAAAGGATCAGAGACTTGCGGGTAATGAAAGAAAGTAGAAGTGAAGTGTGTATGTACGCTCTTGATCGTTCTCCTATTCGCAAACCTAAAAGAAAACGACACTTCGTGATTTTTACGATCTTCATCAGTGTCGCCTGCCTCCGGCAACACGCTTATCAGTGCCGTCCTCTTGGTTGTTGTGTTGTGGAGAGAGAATGAGGATTCGAGGGTTTTGCGAGCGCGTATAAAGAGAATTTTAGGGTTTTGCCAGTGATAATGGTGACCCTCACTGCGTTCCGACTACAGATGCGCTCCACTGATCTCTTCCCGTTTCCGATTTCTTGATTTTCAAGATAGTCTACAAAAACTTTGACACGCAATCAAACTTAATTTGGGTACACAACCGACAACACCCATGTCGATCATCATTGTGTAATTCTGGATAGAAAAAGAGGAGAAAAGGCATTGGTCGGAATAACGAGTGGTGGTACCAGTGGAGGACGATCGGATTCGGATGGAAAAGGAATATGGAGGGACGGTGTCGGTAGATGGCGGATAAAACCCCAAGGGGTTGCGTAAAGCGGATATTAATAGAGCGGGAAGAAGGAATCCGAAAAGGTGTGAAATCGAACGGCTGAGACAACCCTTTCATATGACATGGGACATTCCGGTTAGAATACGTGGCTTCTTGTGAATAATACGTGGAGATTAATATTGCAAGGAGGAAAAAAAACCTTATTTTTTATAGTAATGATGCATATGTGTATATATATATATATATATATATATATATATATATATATATATATATATATATATATATATATATATATATATATATATATATATATATATATATATATGAAAAAGTCTAATGAAAGACTAATATAAACCATGGTATTATTGAAATAATTTCATTTACATGATTGTTCAATTTACGGTGGACGCGTATGTATCGGATTATAAAAAAATTCATTTCGTTTTTTTGTTTTTTTAATTTTTAAGACTTATTTTTTATCGAAAAAAATATCAGAATATATAGAAATTTATAAATTTTTGTCCTCTACAAATAGACATTCATATTGATATACAAAAAATATCTTTCTAACAAAAAAATTTATGGTAGTTGAGATTCGCATATGAATTACATGCGAATCTAAATTGTTTATTCATTGTTCTTGTTACAATATCATATGATATTGCCATTTGAATTTGAATAAACTTTTGTGTAAGTGTGAGTGGGATTCACTTATGAATCATAGTAAATTCATTATAAATTATTAAAATATTGATGTGTTCAAAAATTCCAAGTAAATTAATCAGATTCATATTTCAGAGTAAATTCAAAAATATAATATGATATTGACATGTGAATCTTAGTAAATTTTCATATGAATGTGAATAATGCAATACTGAAATCAGTTTACGTTCATTATAAATGGTTAAAGTGTTGAAATAGTAAAAAATTTTAAGTAAATTTCTCATATTATATTTTTAATAAAATTCTCAATATCATATGATATTGACATGTGAATATAAGTAATTTTTGTGTAATCATGAGCAAATTCATTGTAAATCAAATATATATTATTTATAAATGGTTATAATATTGAACTAGTACAAATTTTAAAAGTAAAAAAAATACTAAAGTTCAAATTCTTATAGTTCAGATTCACATTATGAATCCAGACGAGCTGTACTCATAAAAAAATTGTTTTTTATATATCATATTCAAATTTTTACAGTTCAGATTCACATTTTGAATACAGACGACCTGTACTCATAAAAAATTTTGCTTTTTATATATCAATATGGATGTGTATTTGTATAATACAAAAAAATTATGAATTTCGATACATTCAGTTTTTATTTTTGAAAAAGTATAATGTCAAAAAAAATGAAGTGAGTTTTTTGTTATAATCATCTACATGTGCATCGACGTAAGAAATTTACAACCTATTTGTTAGCCGTTCATGATTTTGATTCTGGCAATTGAAATTAGTCATTGGTATCATGGATAATTTTAGTCTCTTGCTGAACCCAACTGTAACACCATGTTCCCTTTTAGTAGATGTCTATGTGTTAATCTTAGTGTGATTAAGATTAACCATGTTGTTATATATGTTAGGTGGTTAGAAACCCTTTTAGATGAATTTTTTCCTTGAAAATGCCAAAAAAGAGCTACACGGGTCATGTAAAATGGCTTAAAAACACTGTTCGGGACTGTTTTGGACTTACACGGGACGTGTCAGGCAACACGGGTCGTGTAAAAATGATCAGAAGCAAGCAGTGGCTTCACACGGGTCGTGCAGCCATAGATAGTGGCGCTATCTTTATTAATAGCAGCTCTATTATAGATAGCGGATCTATCTTTTAAGTGTTTGTATTTGGGTTCATTTGGGGGAAATTAAACCGGAAGAAACGCTCTCAAACCCTAGAAAAATACCCCCAAAGCCCCAGAAGTCGAATTGGAAGGCTAGGACTCGAGAATTTGAAGTGAGATTCGATATCATGCTTCTTGAAGGTAAGATTCTATGTTCTAACTTCATTTGAGTGGTTGATTTGCTTGGGGAGGTTAGGTTCCGGGTGGTGTTGATAACCCGCCTGTAATTATGGAAGTTGTAGCAGATAATTCATGATTTGGATGTGTATTTGGTTTGTGATTCAAACCCAAAGTGTGAAATAACCTATAGTTGAATGAATAGAACTGTATCAATTGAATACAAGGTGTTCACATATGTGTGGTGTGTATGTGGTATGGTGTAGGTGATGAAAGTTGTGAGAAGACACTTTGGCCTACCAATTGTACCGTTTGGAACGGAGTAAAGCTACTATATCCAGGTGAGTAACTCTACTTAACATGTTGTATGTGTTATATGTGCCTTATTGTTGACAATACATATAGTAGAATATGTGACACTATGTAGATACATAGAAAATCAATTGTGGTTGCATATGTTAGAAATTTGTGGTTACTGTTAGTGTATCACACATTGGTGCGACACGGTCCTATAAGTTTGTATATATGTTGGCGTCTCCCATCTCTCCACAAGGACTCTTTTGGAAAGACACTATTGAGCTCCACATATATTTACATGGTATCAGAGTCGGTGTCCCGTACCCCCGAAGCTCATCGAGCCTACGTCTATGATGGGGAGTGTTAGTGTATCTCACATTGGTGCGACACGGTCCTATAAGTTTGTATATATGTTGGCGTCTCCCCTCTCTCCACAAGAGCTCTTTTGGATAGACACTTTTGGACTCCATATATATTTACAGTTCCGATGTGTAGTAACCGGCATCGAGATGAGAATCTCGTGGGGGTGGCCTAGGCCACCAATATTTTTAATTTTTAAATTTTTTTAAAAAATGGAATAGTGTGAACGGATTGCCCAATCCCCCGAATAGGGATAATCTAAGGGCTTTTATCTAACAGCTTGTTAACAAGTACTCGGTTCATGGTATAGGTCGAAGTGGAAATAACATCACACCAAATTTTAGTGGAACTTTTATTTTCATTCAACATCTTTGAATCATATCTATGATTGTACTATAGTTTTAAAAGCTACATGTTTATGTCTCAAGAAGGAAGTCCACGTACGCCGATAAAAAGCGTTTGTGATACCAAGAGTATCAAAATTGCCTCATATCTTTACTGTCGATGGACAAAAGCGATATGTGTTGAGAAATTTTAACACTTTATTAATTGAAATAAATTCATTTGGCTTATGTTATGATGAACATGAGTTTGCTTACCAACTTAAAAATATCACAACAAATTATTCAAATTTACTTTGTAGACGGACATAAACAAGGTCCTTGTTATTTAATTTAGAAATAATCCTTCAACGTATAAGAACTAATTTATGATGCCACAATGTTGTATAATCGTGCATGAATGTTAAACGCACGAGATTTCACATGAAATATACAGCAAAAAGGAATTTTATTTTTCCCTCTCGTAAGGATGGCATTGTTCCTTGACAATCTTGCAAACTTTTTATTTCCAAAAATCACATCAAATACAAGATTACATAACTTCCTTGCACCAATCAAATTGATGTTCCAATGGTAAACATGCACAAAATTTTGATATGTCATATTGTGCCAGATTACCTCCATCGTACGTCTCATATTTGGCAAATAAACTTCCCTTTTTGTTTATCTAATATGTACGCCTATTCAGTGGCAGACCTTAGTGGTAGCCTGGGGTAGCATGGCTGAAATTTTCCCAAGTAGTAGCAAAATTTTTGATTTCCGTTTTTTATATATAGGTGCAACCCTGGAAAAAAATTGTGCTACCTTTGAATTATTTAGTCTTAAATTAAATGTTCAAACTAAAGTTTATTTGAAAAAAAAATCATAGAAATACTCATTTTAGTAGTTCAAACTAATTAAGTTCAAATACTCAATACTATATTAAAATAACCCAAATCAAAATTTGGTAATTGAAGCTTTACAATTGGATTTAGGCTCTAATTAAACTAGTCCTCAATAGAGTACGGAAAATGAAGTATCAAGCCCGATGACTTGATGAGGTGAGGACGTATGACCGATTCCAACGTAAGTGCGTAACTCTAAAGGCTCCTCTCATGATCGATCCGTGGTCATGATGAGTCGGATGTCTCTCTTTCTAGAGGACTTTTCATAGAAATATTATATTTTTTTAGAGAACATAACGAGAACATTTATAATGTTGCTTTAAAAAAGGCTCCCAAAATGAAAATTTGACATATCCGAATAAACATTGTCAAAACATCTTCAAATAAAAGACCAATATATTTGGAAGCGTCTTCATTAGTAAAAGGGACAAAGGAATGATTGCTAGATTTAAGAAATGATGAGTTTCCACAAATTTTGAAGAATGTATGTTCTTTTTGTCAATGACATAATATTGCAATTGTGGAAATGTCGGAAAATTTTGTTACTTCAAGAATAAATTTTTAAGAGAATGCTTTGAATTTCTTTCTCTAATTATCAGTATATTATATACAATCACCATATATCATCTTACTTTCAAAATATTGTATTTGTATCATTAAAAAGTAAATAAAATATTCTATCTCTTATAATTGTTCTTTGAAATCTTAGTTTTCAAAGAAACTATGGTCATGTCAGCGTCATATCACTAAATACTGACACGTCGTCATGTCACATTAGCAGGCAGCGATAGAGAGAGAGAGAGACACTAAGCACCATTTACCCTAACCGAAACAATCTAAATCGGAAATTACCAAATACTACGAACGAAAACTAGATCGGTCTAAGGGAACCGGTTCAGGTTTGGTTTTGGGTACAAGATCGGGTATATCGGTTTTTACTAGAGGTGTGCACCAAACAGCACAAACCGCCCACACCGACCACACCGCACCGCATAATGCGGTTTTGATACTCCGCGATGCGGTTTGCGTTTTATAGTCACCAAACTGATATATATATATATATATATATATATATATATATATATATATATATATATATATATATATATATATATATATATATATATATATATATATATATATATATATATATATATATATATATATATATATATATATATATATACACACACACACACATGCGCACACACACACATGATTTGTCATGATAAAAAGATAGTTTTTATAAAAAAGAAATTTTCAACTTTGATACCCCATGTTTAGGACCTATAAATTAGTCCATATATAACAAAATAAGATGTTTCCAAAGTATAAAATTAAGCCAAAACATTGAATTACATTCTAAA
This sequence comes from Cichorium intybus, assembly GCA_023525715.1. Classification (NCBI taxonomy): domain Eukaryota; kingdom Viridiplantae; phylum Streptophyta; class Magnoliopsida; order Asterales; family Asteraceae; genus Cichorium; species Cichorium intybus. Next base: position 3,664,338 of record CM042016.1, read on the forward strand.
AAAAGATAAGGTCAATGAGATTTATATCGAAGCAATTATGGTAGTTTAAGGTGAAGCAATAGTTCTACATAATGTTGGATAAAAAAAAGGAAGCGATCGCATAAGTCAATGAAGGTATTTGACACTTGCAGCCGATTGTAGAATTGTCTTGGAACGGATCGTAAAATTGGCACTTGAAAAAAATTAGTTTTGGATTCCAAGTTAACTGTTAGTTTTTATATAAAAAGACCAAACTTTATATTTGTTATTCTCTAGTTTAAGATTTATTAAACTTTATGAAACAAAAAGTATAATTTATATTTTTATTATTAATATAAAAATATACTTCATTAAAAGAAACTCCAAAGGATAAAATAATTTGGACCCAGACCATGCTTGTCATCATATTCCTATCCTCCAAAAATAATTTCGACATTAACCATAAATGTAACAATTTCAACATGAGTCAAAAAACAAAAAACACTTGTCCAAATAAACTCAACATAATGACTGAAAATTTATCTTGCAAAAGTAAGGAAGTCCCAAGGATACAAAGCTTTCTAATCCAAGTTTTAAACAGGTACTGGCATGGGCATAGGCAAAGGCTCATCAGCAACCACAAGTGGTGGCCTATATTCCTCCACCTCTTTTGGTGGGAGTGCAACAACATCATCCTTAGGCATATGAATTATAACATTATCAGGTAATGGAGTCTTGGGCCCAAGCTTGCCCGTAGGATCCCAGTCAAGCATGATCTTCACCTTGATACCAAGAACACCCTGTAAAAAACATACAATTTTTCACTAACCCATTGTGTACGATAATGTAATATGAAAAACTGAAAGTAGAATGCTATAAGAAACAGATTATAGAAATAAGTCATGTTGGTGAAAACAAATGAAATGAAGAACAGATGACTTTACCTGTCTAAGAAGCACGTGTCTCACAGCAGAGTCAATATACTCCTTGACTGGTTGACCAGATGATACCATGTACCCATCCTTAAACTTCATTGATTTGGCACGTTGAGCTCTAAGCTTTCCACTAACAATAACCTGTCAGTAATGAACAGTGTCATAAAAAGTAACATATGGAACAACATAAAGGATAACCATATATTCACATACCTCACACCCTTTTGCTCCATTTTCCATAACAAACCTCAAAACACCATAGCAAGCCCTACAAGCAGTCAAATGACATAATTATATAAATACAACATAATGTTGATGGATTAGCTGTCACATAGAGAGAAAACTTTTACAAACCTGCGGACAGCAAGCCCTCCAAGAAGCTTGTAACGCAAAGACTCAGCCTGTGCAATGGCGCATAGCCCTCTGTTGTTAACTCTTTCAGCATAAAGCTCAACACTGTTTTCAGGGAACTTGAATCGCTTCTGAACTAGAGATGTCAACTCCCTTATCCTCCTTCCCTTCTCACCTTCAGGTTCAATAAGCAAAAACCATGGTGTAAGAATGTCTAATGACATTTTATTTTAAGTTATCAATCATTAAGAACTATTAGGCCGAATGTTGCCTGGTAGAAGCAGATATGAGTGATTACCGACAATTAACGAAAGTTTGATGACTACATGAGAATATGACTTTTCATTTGTATAACTAAAAGTCATGACACAATTTAAATACTTTCAGATGACATCAAAGATCCGTAAACGTCAAATCGATGTACATCTTCACATACAGATGCAGGATGCAAATCTACTTCAGGTTTACCCTGTTCATAAACTAGCAATTAACTAGTTTTACGAGTTTTAATATTGGCAGGAATAATTATTTACAAATAGAGCATTTAGGAATTTACCAAGAACGTTTTGGGTACGGGTAGCTCTGATGATGATCTCTGTACGCATAGGCGTAACCCTAACTTCGACGCCGGAGTAACCGTCCTCCGCAAGTTCCCTGGTAAGGACCTCGTTCAGCTCAGCGAAGAACACGCCATCAGCTACAAACTGATACGCAAAAACAACGGTAAAATTTATGACAAAATAAACATAACATCAACTTGTTACAGTGGTTGATGAGATTAACCTTTCGCTTTTTGCTCATTTGAGTCGCCATGCTGTCGTTAGTGTATGGGGGGCTGATGAACACTGACCACAACCGCTGCTTATCTCCGGGCGAAATCCTACAAAGCAAAATATATGGAAGAAACGATTATAGAGTTAGGGTTTCCAATAGTATTAAACGGGACAGGCTTGAAATCGAACCAAAGTGGGCTGACAAGGCCCGGCTTTAAGCCCATAACCGTTGGATTTAAGAATGTAATACTTGTATTGTTGTATGCCAAGATAATTTTTTCAACTTTGTGTTGTCTAAATTAGGAGAATCCCGATGCTCATCAATAAAATTACATAAGATACAAATTTCTTTTAAATGATTGTTATATTTTTAACTATGACATAATAGTTAATATAATGGTAGAAAATTTTGATATAAAACATATTTATTACTTGAGAAAATGACATTTTAGCCCTATAATGTTTTTGAAATTGATTTAAATGGTCCCTTTACTTTTTTTGGCATTCTAAGGGACTGAACTCTTCAATTACGGTTTAAAAACACCAATGACCCCAAATCAAAGGGGTCATCCGGTTAAAGGAGCCTAATCAGCAGCCTAGTTAGTTGCCATGTCATCCTATTTACTCCTACTAACCTAATTTGTCATCACATATTAATGAAGAGTGTTTAGGCATTTCAATTTTTGTCGAAAACCCCTTTTGGAGTTGTTCCCACAAAACCCTTCTCTATGATCATATTCTTCTTCGTTACGATGGCATCGCACTACAAAGTCGACGGTACACTTTCATGGAGTGTTCATGAGGCAACCGATATGTTACTATAAGGGCATGCATCATCTATTTGAATAAATAGATATTGCGGGATGGATTTGGAGGAGTGTGTATTATTCCTATAAATATTTACGTAAGAGAAGTGCAAGAACTTGTTTTTTTGTTTGCTTGAGTTCGAGTTACCAGAAGGATTAAAGCTAATTTTAGACGAGATGGAATATGTTGAGTTCATCGAGGGTGCATACCATTATGGAGTTGTTGTATCGATGTATATGGACCATAAATTGTTAATGTGCAAGACTGGATAAATGAAGACCAAAATGAAGTACTTAGCCCTGACGACAACCATTCTAGAATATCAGATTTTCCACCATAAATGGCTGATGGGGTTGACTAAATTAACATCAGCACTCTTATGAACAGGATCACAAACGATTATTTTATGAGTAAACTATGTGGTAAAGAGGATCCAACCACTCTTGGTGTACCCATATATGACCGACAACTTGATATTCAAACTATGTTCAATACAGATGTTGAGTGGAAGAAGCAAATGCACGTATTAGGTATGCGATTTGAAAGCCCCAAACAGATAAAAAAATATGCTTTCTAATTATGTTGTTGCAAATGGATATCAATTGTGTTATAAAAATGATAGTAGGAGATTATTGGTAAAATGTTGTGATGGAGAATGCACATTTAGGCTTTGGGCTTCATGGATGAGCGATTAGCTCTTATTCCAAATAAAGGCTCTTATACATGACCATAATTATGCTAGGAATTTTAAGTTAGGTTCAATTGTCAACTATGCTTTTATTGGTAGTCATTACACTAATGAAATTTTACACAAACAAAAAAATGAGTGTCAGGCTACCAAGGGAAGACGTAAAAAAGAATTTTGGCATAGAGGTTAGTATGAGCCAACATAGGAGAGAAAAGAAGCATGCATTATTTCTTATCGAATAAACCATTGTTGAACATTGTGGAACGCTTTTATCATATGGAAAAGGAGATTAAAATATCAAATCCTGGGCCTGATGTCAAACTGGATGTTAACTGTATGTTGGATGGGAAAAATTACTTCAGCGAGTTTGATGTATGTTTTGAGGGAGGTGAAACAAGGTTGGAAATTTCAGTGTAGAATATTCATAAACATATATGGGTGTTTTTTAAAAGGTTTATATATTGGTGAGTTGTTAAGTGCAGTTGGAAGGGATGCAAGTAATCAGATTTCCCAATTGCTTGTGTTGTGGTTTGTATGGAAAATAAAGAGAACTGGAAATGGTTCATGGAGAACCTCACAAAAGATATGCACCTTGAATGTGGTCTTGGTGTGACTTTGATTGTAACGCCAAGACATGTTTTATATGTAAATATAATAAAAAGGGTAAATTGGTCATTTTACCTTAGAAGGGTAATTTGGTCTTTTTGACAGAAAAGGATTAAGTTTGTAATGATATTTTGAGTTTTGGACTTAAAATGTTATAAAAACTAGTTTTTGTCATAAAAATGTGTAAAATGTGGCAAAACTTCAAGAATTACAACTCCAGGGACTAAACTGCAAATTCTAGAAGTATAAATAGTGGGACAAGCTCTCCCACATGTGCAGATTTCTAGAGTTCACGGGCGAGGGTTTCTTGAGCGATCATTTCATAATTTTTGGCGATTCCTTGAAGGTTGAGGTTTGGATTTCGATTAATAGCTTTGGATTGAAGAATTGGAAGCTTTGAAGGTAAATATTTCAAGTTCTCATCTAGTTGTTCTTGATGAACTTTTATGGAAACTGAAATTTGTAATTTCAGTCATAAATTATGTGATAAGTAGCTTAATACTTCCAGTAAGTCATGCTAAAAGGACTTAATTCAAGAATATGGAAGTAGGTTGCTATTCTTGATGAATTGGGATTTTGATCAAGAACCCTAGATTGTGAATTCTTGTGATAAACCTGATTCTAATGGCTTTAAATGAGTTCTAGATGCTATATTGACTGAAAGAAATCAATAGAAGCAAGTTAAATTCAACAATTTCGGTTTTTGGACTAAAATTGTGAAAACGGGAAGTTTTAGAAATGGGTTGGAATCACCAATTCCATTGTCTAAAACTTGATATTAATGAAAGGTTTTGGTCTTGGAACATTGCCTAGCAATTAAGTCGAGTAATAAGGACTTAATAAGGAAAAATGGGAATTTGTAGCATGAAAAACGGACAAGAGAAACTGCACAGCGGCAGATCGGGTCGCGATCTCCATGGAGATCGGGTCGCGATCCTGCGTCTGCATGAAAATGATCAGATTTCTCCTGCTCTCTGTTAAGGCTTGGTCCAATTTTGAGACTTGATACTAGACTTGTCCGTTTGACCTGAAATTTTAAACATATGTCTAATATGGTGTGAAACTTCATACAAAATTGTCGGAATACATATACGACCTTCCGAAAGTACTGTAGTAGAATACGCGTATTTCGGGAAGCGTATTAAATTTTTATAACAATGGTTATTACTTGGAATTGGTCTTATATTAGACTCATGTGCACTAGAACCAACTGAAATGGTAAATTAACCTATAATCATTGTGAAATGAATGGAATTATAGGTACGGGACAAAATCTCGCGGAATCCATTTCAAAGCAAGAAACAACTAAAGCTAGTGGTAGCAAGTATTCAGGTGAGTAATCTCACTTGTATCCGATGTGATAAATATTGGATGAGCAGCTGCAGATGGAAACAGTTTTGGGGACGAAAATTGATAGATTTCATGATGAAATAAAAGACAATACCAGATAAGCCGTGAGTCTGATATAGACAAGAACGGAGCTGTGAGTCAACAATAATGATGCGACAATACCAGATAAGCCGTGAGTCTATGATAGACAAGAACGGAGCTGTGAGTCAAACTTTGAAAAGGCAATACCGGATAATCCGTGAGTCGTTGAGACGACAAGAGCGGAGCCGTGAGTCTAGGCAAAAGCGGGACAGACCCGTGAGCCATACATGATCTTGTGTTATGCAATAATGCATATTTGTTTTGTATAGAGAATTCTATTCTTATACATGTTATAATAGATGTGATTACTCATTGGGCTTTATAGCTCACAGTTTATTTGATATGTCCCTGCAGGTGAGCGTGATCCCGCCAAGGGGAAAGATAAAGTCCGTGACTAAGGACTTAGGATTGTGAAGTAACGACCCGGCTTGAAGGATGTATAATATCTTATGTATTGTAATCCTTGATACTCGTGTACCTGTTGTGTTAACAAATACCCTTTGGATATGTTTTTATTGTAAAATATTTGGTTTGAAAAATAAAAATTTTTATGGGGTGTTTTGTTAATAAGTCGGGTGTTACAAGTTGGTATCAGAGCCGTGGTTTAAGTGAACTAGGTGTCTTAGATTAGATTCCTGGACTTAAACCTTGATAGAAAGTAGACAGATGGACTGTTAGACATATATAAGTTTGCTATATTATATATGTAATCTAACTGTTTGCTGAATTTTAAAGTATGAGAAATACAAGAAGTAATCCCACTGGTGCACATTCGGGGCGTGGACCATCACGGAGTGGACCAGCCCGATCACATGGTTCAGTCGGACGAAGAGCAAGGGCACCAGCGAGGGAACCAGTGGAGGAAAATCCACCGGATTTACGGGCTATTGTGGCTGATGTTGTTAGGGAACTTATGCCTACCCAAATGAACAACCCAAACCCGAGTGAAGTGGCTACAAAAAGCATTCATGATAAGCAGCCGAAAGATGAAAGTCAAGGGGAAAGTCGCGCCCATTCAGAAAAAGACAAACAGGGCGGGGAAGTTTCTACAAAGAAAGCCGGATGTACTTACAAAGCTTTCCTTGGTTGTAAACCAAAAGAATTTTCGGGGACAGATAATCCAGTCCAAGCTATGGAGTGGATAATGCATATTGAGAAGGTGTTTCGGGTCAGCAAATGTGCTGATGATGACAAGGTTGAATTTGCCACAAATTAACTCACAAGCAGTGCACTACATTGGTATTTGGTGGCAAATTTACTACAAATCATTGGATCTTGATTCATCCCAATCGGTACCTTGGGAGCAATTCAAGACTAAGTTCAATGAAGAATATTGTTCAGAGGTAGCTATAAAGAAGTTGGAGGACGAATTTCTGCACATGGAACAAGGTTCCCAGTCCGTCCAAGAGTACACTTTGAGCTTTCTGGAGAAAGCAAGATTTGCGGAACACCATGTCAATACTAAAAAGAGGAAGATTGATAAGTATGTCTGGGGGCTGACGACCCGAATCAGAGAAATTGTGCAACCACTGAAACTGTCTACTTTCCGACAAGTGGTGGATAGGGCCACTGAAAGGGAGACAGAGTTGAAGCGACAAGAAGATGAAAAGAAAGCTATCGAAACTAAAAGAAAGGCGGAAGACCAAGGTTGGACACCTCAAAAAAAGCCGCAACAAACTGGGTCTAAGGGTAAAGGCCAGAAAGACGAAGGAAAGTGGTGTGAAAAGTGCAGAAAAAGACATTCAGGAAGCTGTCGAGTGGATACTGTATCGATTAGTTGCCGAAATTGTGGAAAAACGGGTCATACTACACGGGAGTGTCGGGCGGAGCATAGGTGTTACCAATGTGGAGCTACGGATCACATTCGTCCGAACTGTCCCGAGTTGAAATCTGAAGCATTCAGTGACAAATCCAGAATTGATCAAGGAGGAAAGAAAGAGGAGGTGAAGAATCGAGGAAGACCGGTAGCCTCGCGAGCCTTTCAAATGACCGTTGAGGAAGCTCGTGAAAAGACAGATGTGGTTACAGGTATCTTCACTCTCAATTCCATACCTGTATATGTTATATTTGATCCTGGGGCGACACATTGTTTTGTATCGGAGTCCCTGATGTCTCGCTTGAATGTACCATTAACCCCAATGGATGAAAGCTTGGAAGTGGCTGTAGCAGACGGCAGATATGTTTGGGTTTCTGAACACCTGGAAGGTTGTCAGCTTAAAATCTACGGGACCACTTTCCCTATAGATTTGAAGCCGATGACTACCAATGAATTTGGCGTAATCGTGGGTATGGATTGGTTGGCAACGAATTATGCTAACATGGATTGTAGAAATAAAAGCATCACAGTATTATCACCGGATGGGGGATGGATAAAAATTCAGGGTGAACGACCTCGGTTGAGAATGCCAGTTATCTCCTTTGCTCAAGCCCGAAGTTGTATTAGTAAAGGAGGGATGTCTTATTTGGCCTATGTAACCGTGACTAAGCCAATAAAGGTGGGGGTAGCGAATGTAAACGTTGTAAACGAATTCCCAGATGTATTTCCAGATGAACTTCCGGGGTTGCCACCAGATCGACTGGTAGAATTCACGATAGAACTGGTTCCGGGAGCTGCTCCTGTTGCCCGAGCTCCATATCGTTTAGCGCCTTCAGAGATGGTGGAACTGCGAAAGCCGAGAGGATTATGGATCACACCCAAGCCGAGAGGATTATGGATCGAAATTCCAAAGAGAAATAATAGAATGAGCAACTGATAATGAGGTCTAGGGTTCCCTATTTATAGGGAACCAAAGGGCAAAGCTAGAAACCCTAGCCGCAGCCCATTTTCCGGATTATCTGTACGCGCGCCGCGGCCAAGTCGTTAGCGCGCCGTGCGCCGCAATTCAACTATTGAATTCGTACGAATATGTACGCGCGTCGCGGCCTTTACATTGGCGCGTCGCGCGCCGCTATTCAACTATTGAATTTGTACGACTTTAATCCCTGACCTCCTGATTAATCTAATTAATGCCACAGAAATTAATCCAATTAATTTCTGATTAATTATTAATCTAATAATATTATTTCTAATTAATATATCATCTTCATAATATATTAACAAACAATATCTTGATTTATTAGTCATATAATAAATCAATCTTTCTCTCTCTCTCTCTTTAACTTTCCAACAAACCTCTAGCTATGAGGGCAACCCAAATGGACAGTGCTACTATTAATTAGGTAAATACTAATTATAAGTCATGGCTTAGACACCTAATCCAACAGTCTCCCACTTGGATAAGTCTATGACTATAATTACCAATTTAACCTCTAATTAACCAGCACTTTTAGCTTCCTAGAAATCGCTGCCAAACTCTGATCTAATCAGTTCTGTCCATAGATAAGTGATCAGATGATCCTCCGTCCAACAAGATATTTTTCAGACTCAAGACATGGATAAAAATCAATCTGGTCTGATTCACTGTTCCTCGATTTCCGATTTGCATATGACTCTTAGACTACCAATTTAGTCCCGGTTGGCCAACCATTTTAGTCAACTTCAAATTCATCGAGAGGCCTTCAGATATCTGTTCCCCGTTAGGGTCAAGGGACGAATAAGCTTCGACTCATATACTTATGTCTTTTATCAGACAAATCACTCACAACAATACGTTTTATAACACCGAGTTACCGATGCGTTTTCGTATTATCAATGAACAACCGTCTAGAAAATCATAACTCATATGTCTTAGCTTAAAGATCAAAAGATATTATCGTCTCAACATTGCTCGTGATGAAATCCATGAAGCAATTCATTGAGCACGGGTTTATCCAATACTCAAATCTCCATTTCCAAGTACTCACGAATCGTGCAGCAATCCAATTGCAATGTCTAACTCCTTAGACAATCTATTACCAATTCATGACAGCCTTACTTCACACTTACTCCCAAAAGTGTAATCGACTGTGGATATTTGAATAATCCAATTATTCAGGAAGTAAAACATGCAAAATGAAACACAATGATAAAGTATTGACAAAAGTAGTAAACCATTACTCATTAATAAATCTCTATTATTAAATCACAAGAGTCAAATACAATACATTGTTACAAGTTTCGAAACCTATCTAATTTACATAAACTTTATATCATCTCTTAATCCAATGCTCCTAGCATGCTGATTATGCTTAATCCTACTCAGAGCCTTTGTCAAGGGATCTGCAGGATTATATTCCGATGATACCCTCTTTACCACGAGGTGACCTTCTTCTATCTTATGCCTTATGTAGTGGTACTTTCTGTCGATATGTCTGGACTTTCCATGGTCTCGCGGTTCCTTTGTCAAGGCGACCGCACCTTCGTTATCGCAGAATAGTTCCACGGGCTCCTGAATACTCGGGACTACTCCAAGGTCACCGATGAAGTTCTTCAGCCAAGCCGCTTCCTTTGACGCTTCACTTGCTGCTATATACTCTGATTCACAAGTAGAATCAGCCACCGTATCTTGCTTGGAACTTTTCCAAGTTACTGCTCCTCCGTTCAGAAGGAATACCCAGCCAGACTGAGACCGACCACTGTCTCTATCCGTCTGAAAACTGGCATCCGTATATCCTTCAACTCTCAAGGTATCACTGCCACCGAGGACTAACACCATGTTCTTGGTCCTCCGCAGATACTTGAGTATATTTTTCACAGCTATCCAATGTGCCCTTCCAGGGTTACCCTGGTACCGACTGACCATGCTTAAAGCAAAGGCCACGTCAGGGCGAGTACACGTCATAGCGTACATGATCGATCCTACAGCCGAAGCGTAAGGTACCCGACTCATTTCAGCTATTTCTTCGTCTGTACTCGGACTTTGAGTCTTACTCAATTTTGCATTACTTTGTATAGGCAGCTCTCCCTTCTTGGAATTTTCCATACTAAACCTCTTTAGTACCTTTTCCAAGTATGTACCCTGACTAAGTCCAATTAGTCTCTTCTTCCTATCTCTCAATATTCTTATCCCGAGAATATAGGCAGCCTCTCCTAGGTCCTTCATGGCGAACCATTTCCCAAGCCAAGCCTTGATATCTTGCAAGGTTGGAATATCGTTTCCCATGAGCAGTATGTCATCGACATACAGCACCAGAAAAGTGACTATACTCCCACTAGCCTTGACATATACGCAGGACTCATCCTCGCTCCTAGAGAAACCAAACTCTTTGACTTTCTCATGGAAACAAAGATTCCAGCTGCGAGAAGCTTGCTTCAATCCGTAGATTGATCTCTCAAGCTTACACACCTTATTAGGATACTTTGCGTCGACAAAACCCTCTGGCTGATTCATGTAGACATCCTCAGTCAACTTTCCATTAAGGAAGGCGGTTTTGACGTCCATCTGCCAAATTTCATAGTCATGAAATGCAGCTATGGCCAGCATAATCCTAATAGACTTTATATTGGCTACTGGTGAGAAGGTCTCGTCATAGTCAACCCCTGGGGTTTGAGTAAAGCCCTTCGCAACCAGTCTTGCCTTGAAAATGTGTACTTTTCCGTCCATGTCGGTCTTCTTCTTGAAGATCCATTTGCACCCGACTGTCTTTCGACCCGGTACGTTATCAACCAAGTTCCAAACTTGATTGTCATACATGGATTTGATCTCGCTATCCATGGCCTCTTTCCATTTGGCAGACTCAGGGCCCGCCACTGCTTCCTGGTAGTTAGCAGGTTCATCCAAATTTATCAGTGTCCTATCACTGACAAACGTGTCCCCATCCGAAGTTATATGGAAACCATAAAACTCGGGTGGCATGCTAACCCTACCAGACCGCCTAAGAGGTAAGGATACATCTGTCGGACCAACAGGAACTTCTTCCTCATGTTGGTTGCTAGTTTCTCCTAATGTTGCGTCATCTGATGACTCTTGAATTTCTTCCAGATCAATGGTACTCCCACTGTCCTCTTTGAATATAAGCTCTCTCTCTCGAAAGACCGCTCGTCTAGCTACAAAGACCACGTCCTCGCTTAGTCTGTAGAATAGATATCCAAAGGACTGTTTAGGATAACCAAGGAAGAAACACCTTTCGCTTCTTTCTGCGAGTTTGTCTTGAGTCTCTCGTCTAACGAAAGCCTCACAACCCTAGACCTTGATGTGTGCTAACGAGGGGACTTTCCCCGTCCACATCTCATGAGGTGTTTTAGCAACCTTCTTAGTTGGGACAAGATTGAGGATATGAGCGGCAGTCTCTAAGGCATACCCCCAGAAGTGAATGGGAAGTGAAGCTCGACTCATCATGGAACGAACCATGTCCAACAGGGTTCGGTTGCGCCTCTCTGCAACACCATTCAACTGTGGTGTCCTGGGAGGTGTCAACTGCGAAACTATTCCGCATTCCTTTAGATAGTCTAGGAACTCGATACTTAGATACTCTCCGCCTCTGTCGGACCTGAGCATCTTTATCTTCCTGCCTAATTGATTCTCTACTTCATTCTTAAATTCTTTGAACTTTTCAAAGGTGTCCGACTTGTGCTTGATCAAGTAAATATAACCGTATCTACTAAAATCGTCGGTAAAGGTCACGTAGAACCGCGTGCCATCCTTTGTGGTTGATCTGAATGGACCACACACATCCGTGTGAACGATGTCCAGCAGACCCTCACCTCTTTCAAGAGATCCTTTGAAAGGTGATTTAGTCATCTTGCCCAACAGACAAGATTCACATACATCATCCGACCTGAGGTCGAATGATTCCAACACTCCATCCTTTTGGAGTTGGGCGATGCGTTTCTTGCTGATGTGCCCGAGCCGACTATGCCACAGACATGCCTTTTCTACACCACTAGTAGAATCAATATAATTTACACTATGTCCTAAATTGTCAACACATTCAACAGTTTCATACACACCATCACAAGGATAAGCAGTAAAAATCAAAATACCATTTTTGAAAACAGAAATCGAGCCAATTTTATTATCAAAAGAAAATTGAAATCCTTGTCTGAACAATGCGTGAAATGAAATAATGTTTCTAGCCATTTCTGGCGAATAGCAACAATTAAATAACTCTAAGCTAACATCACTACTAAGCACTAAACTATAAACGCCAATCTTGGTAACAGGGGACGATCTCCTATTGCCCATGATCAAGTTCATTCTACCGTGCTCCACCGCCCTGCTTTCCTTTAGGCCCTGCAGATCAGAACAAATGTGAAAACCACATCCTGTATCAAGGACCCAAGAATTAGAAGATGGTGAGTTTTTAGAGATAGTGTATATACCTGCTGTCGATGGCTTTACTTTCCCATCCTTGACATCCTGCAAGTATTTGGGGCAGCTTCTCTTCCAATGGCCCTTCTCTTTGCAGTAGAAACAGTTGGCTTCATCGAGGTTGGCCACACAAGGAATGTGGGAAGTCTTAGTTCTCGAGCCATTGCTGGATGACCCGACCTGAACATTTTCCCTCCAATTTTGCTTAGGAGGGCCCTTCCTCTTCTTTCCTTTGCCACTTCCAATGGCTAGGACGGGTTGATTAACCGAGGGTACACTTTTACCCTTCATCCCGTCCTCAGCTACTCGAAGCATACGATGCAACTCAGTCATATTAGCCTGATTGTTGTTCAAATGATAAGCCAGCCTGAACTGGTCATAAGAACTCGGTAAGGAGTTAAGCACTATGTCAACGGCCAACTGCTCCGGTACAGGCATCGTAAGCTTTCTAAGCCGCTCCACGTAACCTTGCATTCTTTGCACATGAGTGCAGATGGACTCTCCATCTTTAGGTTTGCTGTTCGTGAAGTCCTTGACCACTTCGCACCTTTCGATGCGCTCTTGCTTACGGAACTTTTCCGCAAGCTCACGGTGCATCTCATAGGGCCAGTAGTCTTCGTATATTCTCTGCAATTCGGGGTTCATTGTGGCAATCATGATGCAGGCCACTTTGGTCGCATCATCAGAATGTTTTTGGTACGAGGCAATCTCCTCGGGAGTAGCAATTTCAGGGTCAATATCGACAAGCTCGGTCTCGAGAACATACTCTTTGTTCTCGTACCTCAGAGCCATCTTGATATTTCTAATCCAGTCATTGTAGTTAGTCCCGTTCAGTTGAACCTTGGAGCATAATGAGAGGATTGAGGGAACACTGGAGTTTGAGTGGGGAGCGGATTGATCAGCAGAAGACATCTATAAAAGAAGGTAAGTTTAATTAGATACTTGTCGGTCCTTATAATAACCCAATATAAAATAAGGCTGGGATTCAACTATAACAATTTGCAACATAGAAGAGGGATGCCGTAATCTATAAGCAAATTTTATAAAGGTAGGCGAATGACGATTCAGCCAATTCCACTGCGGAAAAATAATCTTATTATAAATGGAATTCCTAGTTTCTTTTGAGATTTATTGAACTGTTCAATAGCATGTTTAATCTCGGATATGCCCCACCGTTTGTGACTGGGATGCCGAGGATCACAAACCGGGTGTGAATAACCATGCAAATTAGCTTGGTACTCTCGGGATCCATTATCATCTCAAATTGATGTGCCGGTTAACCACACACGCTCCATCAACAATGATAACACCCGAGACACTCATTGCCACTCTTTATGAACTCCCATTGGTGTGCCGGTAAACCACACACGCTCTACCAACGTTTCATAAAGTGCAATGTGCAATTTCATGGGTTAGCATCAAATTCACATTTTTTCTAAAGTAACTAGATTGGGATTTTGTGTAACATTCTAGTACTTTGATCATTATACTTTTAATGATTAAGTGGTCCTATCAAAACTGTTCGGCTAACGACCCTCCACTGATCAGGCGAGCGGTGGGTGAGAGTGTTCACTCATTAGACTACCATTTTATAGGCAGTCTCCTTATACCCACTTTATAGACCAGCTTCGTGAATGAGGCCTACTATTGATTTGACTAACCAAATTTATCTCATATATATAGTATTAACTTTTAAAAGCATATATAAGATGTATTTTAAAACCCCTTAAAATATTCAAGGTTTATCTTTTAATTTTACCAAATTTAACAATTAAATTTTGAATTAAATTAAACCTTAAATTCGATTTAATCAATTTTAATTACCAATTAATTAAATTAATTAAATCTAAATATTTTAAACATTTTAAAATATTTTTCTGGATTTTACAATTAATTTTCGACAATTTAAAATTAATTAAATCCCTTTTGAATTATCTTTTAATTAACAATTAATTAAATTAATTCAAATGAAGATAGGTTTATCCAAATTAATCAAATTAATTAAAACCTATCCTAAACCCCCTAGAATTCGAATTCAAATAATGGGGTTTAAGGTTATCCATTTAATTAACAAATAAAGTTTCCAAAAATAGAAAACCTCCTAAAACCCTAATGCCAGAATTCGAAATTAACAAGGGGGGGGGGGGGGGGATTAGGGTTTCCAAAAACCCTAATCCTAGAAATCGATCCATATAGATATTAGGGTTTATAAGCTTTAAACCCTAAAACAGTTATATCAATTCAACAAGAAAACAAGACAGGCTCTGATACCACTGAAAGGTTTTCTGCAAACCATGAACTAAATAACCTAAGTTCACATGCAACCTATAAGGATCTATGTTTTCTTCTAGTTGAACATATAACAAAACCTAAAGGCCATATGAAAATTAACTAAAAGAATATAATTAGAAAAAACCAACCTTTTAGAATTTCCTGGAAGCTGAGCAGCAAAAATATCCTGCCTCAAATGAGATCACACCCAAGCCGAGAGGATTATGGATCGAAATTCCAGAGAGAAATAATAGAATGAGCAACTGATAATGAGGTCTAGGGTTCCCTATTTATAGGGAACCAAAGGGCAAAGCTAGAAACCCTAGCCGCAGCCCATTTTCCGGATTATCTGTACGCGCGCCGCGGCCAAGTCGTTAACGCGCCGCGCGCCGCAATTCAACTATTGAATTCGTACGAATATGTACGCGCGTCGCGGCCTTTACATTGGCGCGTCGCGCGCCGCTATTCAACTATTGAATTTGTACGACTTTAATCCCTGACCTCCTGATTAATCTAATTAATGCCACAGAAATTAATCCAATTAATTTCTGATTAATTATTAATCTAATAATATTATTTCTAATTAATATATCATCTTCATAATATATTAACAAACAATATCTTGATTTATTAGTCATATAATAAATCAATCTTTCTCTCTCTCTCTCTCTCTTTAACTTTCCAACAAACCTCTAGCTATGAGGGCAACCCAAATGGACTGTGCTACTATTAATTAGGTAAATACTAATTATAAGTCATGGCTTAGACACCTTATCCAACAAGTTGAAGATACGAGAATCTGACGTTCCAAAGACAGCTTTTCGCACACGATACGGTCATTATGAGTTTTTGGTGATGCCTTTCGGGTTAACCAATGCTCCGACCGTATTCATGGATCTCATGAACCGGGTGTGTCGTCCGTTCCTTGACACTTCGGTGAAAGTATTTATAGATGATATCTTGGTATATTCGCGAAGCCAAGCCGAACATGAAGTGCACCTTCGACAAATGTTGGAGTTGCTTCGTCAAGAAAAGTTGTACGCAAAATTCTCCAAGTGTGAATTCTGGCTAAGAGAAGTTCAATTTCTTGGCCATGTAATTAATGCTGAAGGGGTGAAAGTTGATCCAGCAAAGATTGAAGCCGTGATAAAGTGGGAACCGCCTCGAAGTCCAATTGAAGTACGAAGTTTCCTTGGTTTTGTTGGGATATAACAAAACAAGTTAGGCACTTCCGAAAAACGATAAACGATTCCGGTAAAACACGCGGAAATAAAATGGAGAATAACGGCAAACCAAGAAAAAACTGTAAAATCGAAACACAATATTTAACGTGGTTCGGTCACGGGATCACGACCTACGTCCACGGGCGAACGAGAGAGAGGGTTTTATTAACACCAAGAAAACACTACAATCATACAATGCTAAACTGCACTTGTAATCTGACCACTCACAAAAATATCATTCGCACTTTTGGCTGCCAAACTGGACTCTGCACAAAAGGCTATCTCACAAAATCTATCTATGTGTCTCTTGTGTTTGTGTGTTTTGTATTGTGTTGGTGCATTGTTCTCAACCAAAAACCATGTATTTATAGGCATGAGAATGCTATGTGAATGTGCAAATTGAATTTTCCTCACCTACCATTTTGTTGACTTTGATACTTGTTCAAACATTCATATTTAACAATCTCCCACTTGAATGCTTGAACAACTTACTCTTGCTCTGCCATCCAAATTTTGCAACGGTCCTTAAACACACACTCTCTCTCGTTCCTGCCATCCCTCCTTTTTAAACTTCTAGAAGGCCAGTTGAAGTCATACAAAACTTCAACTTGTCTGTGGTAACCATCTTGGTGAACATATCTGCTGGATTCTTCGTTCCAAGGATTTTCTTCAGATTCAAAGTTCCATCATTGATTAACTCTCGAATGAAATGGTACCTCATCTGAATGTGTTTCGTTCTACTATGAAACACCGGATTCTTTGCCAGGTGAACTGCACTCTGGTTGTCACAATGCAGTACACAATCCTCCTGTTGCATTCCAAGTTCTGATAAGAAGTTCTTCAACCATATAAGCTCCTTGGCTGCTTCTGCAATAGCCATATACTCTGCTTCTGTGGTTGAAAGAGCAACACTCTTCTGTAATCTAGACATCCAACTGATTGCGGTACCTCCGATTGTGAAAACGTATCCCGTTGTGCTTTTACCCGAATCCGCACATCCACCCAAATCTGCATCGGCAAACCCTTCTAAGACTACCCCCTTTCTTCTGAAACATAGGGCAATCTCAGCTGTTCCTTTCAAGTAGCGTAACAGCCACTTTACTCCTTCCCAATGCTCTTTTCCTGGATTTGACATGAACCTGCTTACTACTCCCACTGCATGAGCAATATCTGGTCTTGTGCATACCATTGCATACATCAAACTACCGACTGCAGATGCATAAGGAACTTTAGCCATCTGTTCTTTGTCTTCTTCCGTCTTTGGGGATTGCTTCTTTGAGAGTTTCTGACTTCCCAAAGGTGTACTTCTTGCTTTAGCATCTGCCATGCTGAACTTTTCTAAAACTTTCTTGATGTACTTTGTTTGCGAAAGTTTTAATGTACCGGTAACTCTGTTCCTGGCTATGCTCATGCCCAATATCTGCTTAGCAGCCCCTAAGTCCTTCATCTCGAACTCTCTGGACAACTGCTTCTTAAGCTTGTTGATCTCCTGCATGTCGGATCCAGCTATCAACATGTCATCAACATATAGTAACAGGATGATATATGAGGAGTTGAATTTCTTCAAGTAGCAACAGTGATCCATCTCACATCTGTGATACCCACTCCTCTTCATGAAGCTATCAAACTTCAAGTACCACTGTCTTGGAGCTTGCTTCAATCCATACAGACTTTTCTTCAGTTTACACACCAGATTTTCTTTACCGACTATAGGAAAACCTTCTGGTTGTACCATGTAGATGTCTTCTTCCAGGTCGCCATGGAGAAAAGCTGTTTTCACATCTAGCTGCTCTAGATGGAGATCTTCAGAGGCTACAATACCCAAGACCATTCTGATTGTAGTCATCTTCACAACTGGAGAGAAGATCTCATTATAATCGACCCCTCGTTTCTGTTGGAACCCTTTGACCACCAATCGTGCCTTGTATCTTTTACTGCCATCGATCTCATCCTTTACCCGGAACACCCATTTGTTCTGCAGTGCTTTCTTCCCTGCTGGGAGCTTGACCAAGGACCAGGTCTGGTTCTTGTCAAGTGAGCTCAATTCGTCTTCCATAGCCATCTTCCACTGTATGGAATCTTTCATCCTTAAGGCCTCTGGATAGGACTCAGGTTCACCATTCTCAGTCAACAACAAGTAATTTGCTGAAGGAGAATACCTGACTGGAGGTCTTCGTACTCTAGTGGATCTACGAATAGTAGGAGTTGAGGTCTCTGCATCATCTGCAACCCCGTCTTCAGAACTACTGTCATCTGTGCTCACACTATCTCCATATACATCAGAGCTCCCACTGCTTCCTGAACTTTCACCTATCTCTGGAGTACTGATAGGTTTCACAACGTCATCTTCAGAGATTTCTTCAAACTCGACTTGACTTTCTGTTTTCTCTGGTTGCTTGTTTCTGCCTGATCTCTCTGCAAGTTCATCTTTATATAGGACGTTCTCGTTGAACACCACATCCCGGCTTCTGATAACCCTTTTATTTTGGTTATCCCAGAAACGGTACCCCATTTCGTCCAACCCATAGCCTATAAAAGTGCATTTCCTTGCTTTTGCCTCTAGCTTGTCTCTCTCCGAGTCTTTAACTTTGACATAAGAGACACAACCGAAAACCTTCAAGTGTTTGAGAGAAATATCACGACCTTGCCATTCCTCTTCTGGAATCTTGAACCCTATGGGGACTGAGGGTCCTCTGTTGATTAAATACGCTGCTGTGTTGACGGAATCTGCCCAGAACATCTTGGGTAAACCTGCATGCAGTCTCATGCTCTTAGCCCTTTCGTTCAATGTACGGTTCATCCTCTCAGCTACTCCATTCTGCTGAGGTGTCTCTGGAACCGTCTTCTGCATTCTGATTCCCTGGTCAGCACAGTAATCAACAAATTCTTTACTATTGTATTCGCCCCCATTATCTGATCTGAAACACTTGATCTTCAAGTCTGTTTCATTTTCCACAGTAGCTTTCCATTTCTTGAAAGTGCTGAAAACTTCAGACTTATGTTTCAAGAAATAAACCCAAACCTTCCTTGTGCAATCGTCTATGAACGTGACATAGTATCGGGATCCTCCCACTGAAGAAACTGAAGTGGGACCGTAGACATCTGAATGAACTAGCTCCAGCTTCACAGACTTGGGCTGATGACCCACCTTCTTGAAAGTGACTTTCTTCTGTTTGCCAAGAACACATGGCTCACAGAAATCGACTTTCA
The DNA here is from genome assembly GCA_023525715.1 of Cichorium intybus. Taxonomy (NCBI): domain Eukaryota; kingdom Viridiplantae; phylum Streptophyta; class Magnoliopsida; order Asterales; family Asteraceae; genus Cichorium; species Cichorium intybus. Next base: position 3,683,820 of record CM042016.1, read on the forward strand.
CAGTCTTTAGCTCTGGTATTCTTCCTTTAGAAACTAGCATCTTCATTCCCTTCTCACTCATATGCCCAAGTCTTTGGTGCCATAGAGTAGATGCCCCAACTTCTTCAACAGCGTGTGCTTCGGCATCAGAAACTTCCACCATATAAAGTGTACCCCGCTTCTGTCCTCTAGCAACAACCAGATTCCCCTTTGTCACCTTCCACTGATGATCACCAAATGTAACATGGTGATCTTCATCATCAAGCTGCCCCACAGATATTAACATCCTCTTTAAGTCAGGAATGAACTTGACATTCTTCAAAGTCCAATCTGTACCTAAAGTTGTCTTGAGGACCACATCCCCAACACCTGTAATATCCAGGCTCTTGTTGTCTGCTAGTCTGACTTTTCCTTTGTACTGCCGGAAATTTTGCATTACTTCTCTGGAATGACTAGCATGGAACGACGCACCGGAATCCATGATCCAGGATTCTGTTGAGTTTTCAACACAGCAAATGAGCGCATCATCTTCAGAATCTACTGCCATATTGACTTCCTTCTTGCCTTTGTCTGTCGAAGGCTTTGGACACTGATTTCTGAAATGACCATTCTCTTTGCAGTTCCAACAGGTAACATCAGTCCTGTTTTTCTGACCACCTCTCTTTCTTGACTTCGATCTTCCTCTACCACTGCCTCCTTTGTTGGACCTTCTTCCTCTGTCTTCTGTACTTAGGAGACTACTGGAAGATTCTCCGGCACTCCGTCTTCGCACATCCTCTCCAAGGATTAAGTCGCGAATACCTTCGAATGTCAGCTTAGCACCTCCGGCTGAACTGCTAACTGCTGTTACTGTACCGGACCAACTCTCAGGCAACGAAGATAATAACAGCAACGCCTGGACTTCGTCTTCGAATCCAATATCAACAGATATCAATCTTGATATTATTGAGTTGAATTCATTCACATGGTCTGTCACCGAGCCGCCTTCTTTCATCTTCAGATTCACCAACTGCCGAATCAAGAAAACCTTATTTGCCGCTGAAGGTTTTTCGTACATATTAGACAGCGCATTTATCAGATTGAAGGTTGTCTTTACACTGACAATATTGTATGCTACATTCTTTGCCAATGATAACCTTATAACTCCAAGTGCCTGCCGATCTAATAAGTCCCATTCTTCCTGCGCCATCGTTTCAGGTTTTATTCCGAACAGTGGTAGGTGTAATTTTTTCTGGTAGAGATAATCTTCGATTTGCATTCTCCAAAATCCGAAATCGTGACCTTCGAATTTTTCGATCCTAACTTTCCCATCTTCAGCCATAGCTCGAAAAATAATATTTTATAAGGCCAATCGAAACCTCGTTTCTGATGTGGAAGATCAGACTAAGCTGCAACCACAGAGCATACGCGAGATACGACTTCCTTTAAACCCGGAGCTCTGATACCAGTTTGTTGGGATATAACAAAACAAGTTAGGCACTTCCGAAAAACGATAAACGATTCCGGTAAAACACGCGGAAATAAAATGGAGAATAACGGCAAACCAAGAAAAAACTGTAAAATCGAAACACAATATTTAACGTGGTTCGGTCACGGGATCACGACCTACGTCCACGGGCGAACGAGAGAGAGGGTTTTATTAACACCAAGAAAACACTACAATCATACAATGCTAAACTGCACTTGTAATCTGACCACTCACAAAAATATCATTCGCACTTTTGGCTGCCAAACTGGACTCTGCACAAAAGGCTATCTCACAAAATCTATCTATGTGTCTCTTGTGTTTGTGTGTTTTGTATTGTGTTGGTGCATTGTTCTCAACCAAAAACCATGTATTTATAGGCATGAGAATGCTATGTGAATGTGCAAATTGAATTTTCCTCACCTACCATTTTGTTGACTTTGATACTTGTTCAAACATTCATATTTAACAGGTTTGGCAGGCTATTATAGAAGATTTGTCGAGAATTTCTCCTCGATAGCTGCCCCGTTGACCAAGTTGACCAAGAAAGGCGAGAAATTTGAATGGGCGGAAAAACAGCAAGAAGCTTTTCAAAGGTTGAAACAAGCCTTGTGTGAAGCACCGGTGTTAGCACTACATCAAAGCAGAGAAGAATATGTGATCTACAGCGATGCTTCAAGAGTTGGCCTTGGATGTGTGTTAATGCAGAAAGGTCGGGTGATAGCCTATGCGTCCCGTCAATTAAAAGACGTTGAGAAGAAGTATCCAGTTCATGATCTGGAATTGGCTGATGTGATATTGGCATTGAAGTTGTGGAGACACTACTTGTACGGTGTAAAGTTTGTTATTTACACGGATCACAAAAGTTTGAAGTATCTATTTGATCAAAAAAAGCTTAACATAAGGCAGCAAAGGTGGATGGATCTACTTAAAGACTTTGACTGCGAAATCATGTATCACCCGGACAAGGCGAATGTGGTGGCAGATGCTCTAAGCCGGAAAGAAGCTCCTTTGAAAATTACATCCGCATGTATGGGTGTAGCAAGCCGGCTACCAGAATTGATCCGTGAGTCTGATATAGACAAGAACGGAGCTGTGAGTCAACAATAATGATACGAAAATACCAGATAAGCCGTGAGTCTATGATAGACAAGAACGGAGCTGTGAGTCAAACTTTGAAAAGGCAATACCGGATAATCCGTGAGTCGTTGAGACGATAAGAGCGGAGCCGTGAGTCTAGGCAAAAGCGGGACAGACCCGTGAGCCATACATGATCTTGTGTTATGCAATAATGCATATTTGTTTTGTATAGAGAATTTTATTCTTATACATGTTATAATAGATGTGATTACTCATTGGGCTTTATAGCTCACATTTTATTTGATATGTCCCTGCAGGTGATCGTGATCCCGCCAAGGGGAAAGATAAAGTCCGTGACTAAGGACTTAGGATTGTGAAGTAACGACCCGGCTTGAAGGATGTATAATATCTTATGTATTGTAATCCTTGATACTCTTGTACCTGTTGTGTTAACAAATACCCTTTGGATATGTTTTTATTGTAAAATATTTGGTTTGAAAAATAAAAATTTTTATGGGGTGTTTTGTTAATAAGTCGGGTGTTACATTGATGTCTTATCAACATAAGGTATTTTTAATTGTTATTTCCATTCAATACTAATCTTATTGTAGTTAAAGGCAATGAAGGAAGACTTGCCACAAACAGAACATAGGTAGTCTGCAAGGCATATATATATATGTAAACTTTTATAAGAGATTTGGGGGGGTTCACTTTGAAAACCTTTTTTGGAAAGCAAGCAAAGCGACAACTGAACTCATTTCAAAGCAGCCGTGAAAGAATTTGAAATGCAAAACCCTACAACATATGAGCATCTCATGGAAAGGGATCCCAATGTAACAACCTAATTTTTTCTTTAAAATATTCGATCAATAAAACTTGAAATAAATCCTTAAAATCCTTATTAGAAATCAAGTAAGAATTTTGTTAAAACAAAACTTGCATATACTTAATTAAACACATCTATCAGAGTGCGGATATTAAAACTTTTCGCAAAACCATTTGAACTTAATTAATTTTAACTTAACAAACATTTATAGAACTAGGCGTTGTACTTCCATAAACCTTTTTCCAATAGTAGCAAACTTTGAACGAAAACTTAAAACATAAGCGAAATACTTAATTTAATAAATTACTCAAATCGGTCCCTTCATTTAATTTGATACGAGCTCGGAGCAATCATGTCGTGTCCTTTTCCAAAAATTCCCCTTAAACCTAAAATGTTAGTAATCAATGGGTAAGCGAAAACGCTTAGTGATGAACACAATACTCACATATTATACCAATCACATGCATTCACGTAAAACTCATCCATACACATACATGACATACAACATAACTTAACACATCATAACTTAACTACTTTAACACATACAGTTGGTACCAACTCCTTTACACAGGTCAAATCCCCCGAAGGGATTGTCTCGGACATTGCCATGGGCCACTTCATGACCAACTGACTAAACCAATTCACCCCATGGGTCCTTTGTGATCAGTTAAATTACATATAACATACATTCACATAATTCATTTCATATTATTCCATTGAAAGGCAAAAGCATACATACACATCACATATATCACATTACATGCACCGTTAACATAATAGACGATACCACTGTGGTGCCAGCCGCGATCCAAGGGCCAATCATCAAACATTACAAATAATTTCCTACAATATTATCAATAAACACTACTTAGTATTACAATAAAGTTGTTATTTAATACTTATTATATAGTATCTTTTAACTTATCTTTTACTCTTTCATTGAGTCTTCAACCAAAAGACCTTAACTCATTAAGTCCTTTATAATATAAACCCCTTTTAGGACCTCTTATATAATTCATGAGAATTGGTATTTAGTTCACGTATTACTCGTCGTCTATTATTAACTTATTTTTCGTACACTTTTAGTATTAAAACATTTAGGCATTAGGTTCTTTATGATTTAAGTTCATAGTTGTAAAGCAATAAATGACTTAATAAACTTCTTAAAACATGTCACATATGTCCAAACATCCAATTCCTAAGCTATTGATGAATTAAGGATTTAATAAGACACTTTTATGTATTTTTTTCAATTAAGCCCTTTTAGACCCCTTCTCGTTGTTTTGACCATAAGTCCTGAACCATAACTCCAATTCACATGTTCTATACCTTTCTGGAAACTAGAATCGATTTCCAACCAATTTCTATATGTGGTTCATGACCATCACAAGTATAAACAAAGTCACGTCTCTTTTTTTAATCCTTTTCTTCCCCGCATGGTCATAAATAAACATTACCCAAAAATAGACGGATACTTACAACTTCGATTACTTTTTGAATAGTATACAAAATAACTCAACTTTTGGATTTTACAGAAATGACTATGCAATCTAATATGAGCCATTTCGGACCCAATATCCAATGGGTACTCACCCGTAAGTGGTCCTCCTTATTTGAAGACGATCTGAAATATGGTACCAACCACAAATTAAAATAGCATTTCAGACTCTCTTAATAATAAGCAACATGGATTTGGATGAAGAAAATATTCAAGTGTACCGAGTAACTGCATTTTTATCTTGTATGAAAATGAAACTTGGTATTCTGAAACAAAAACTCTTGTCCGAAATCTGAAGAATTGGTTCGAAATATACATGGTTTTCGTTTCAAATAGGTAGTTGATGTATGTTTCTCAATAGTTAGACTTCATTTGTCATGTTTATTTGAGTAAGTAGTGGTTTACTAAAAATACATGTTTGAAATGGAAACCCAAAATCTAAAGAACAAGCCTGCAAAATTATACCCAAAACGTAAACCTTAATCGAAATAACGATTAACTAGTCTAAAATACGACCTCAATATCATATTTTACTAACATCTGATATTTTTATTTTAGCATGCTAATTTGTATGTTTTTGACAATATTGTGCAACCTAGAAGTTGATGGAATAATACTTGCAAATCTACATTCTATTCCCGTATGTGAGGTGCTTTTTGGAGAAATGTGCTTTTTGCAGATGGCATATCCCTATCATGGAAGGGACTTGATGTTTATGCACTACATACCATGTAATGAGGCACGTACATATCCACGGGCAATCATGAAGAAAATATACTTTGAGATGTAACTATGAGCTCTACTTTGGAAAGAGAGAATTTTGTATGACGATGGTGTAGTGTAAGTATGCCTCATATATATGTTGGATAACAGATTTAACATGAGAGAGCCTCGTCAACTAGTCAAGGAAGAGATATTTCTTCATCTTTTGAATATAAACTTTGGAGAAACCTCGAAATTAAGTATGAGATATGATGGAGGAAGCTACTGACACCGCCAGTGTCACGACCTCGAGCCACGCGAGTTGGTGATAGATAACTTGAAATCGGGTTCATGGTCTGTGTTTGTGGCTTCGTGTGTGTGTGTGTGTCTCTCTCTCTCTCTCTCTCTTTTTTCTCTCTCTCTCTCTCTATATATATATATATATATATATATATATATATATATATATATATATATATATATATATATATATATATATATATATATAACCCTTGAAATTAATTTACAAAAAGGTCCTTATAAAAATTTCCAATTAATTTGTTTTACCATTTTGTACAATTTTGAATTAAATTGATCTTTGTACAACTTGTCATTTTTTTGGCACTTGTGAAAATTCCTTGAATATTTTAATTAAATGTGGTGTGTTTTGTTTAAATTAAATTTTATTTTATTCTTTTCATTTAATTTTAATATTAAAAAGTTGATGTAACAATGGAGGTTGAGAAAGATGGGTTAGCAGTTGTGTGTGTGAGTTGATGAAAGATGGAAGTAAGAGGAGAAAGAAAAACATATATGACTTGTGAGTTGAGAGGGTTGGGAGATAGACTCCCCTACCCTAAGGTAAATATGTATTATGTTTCTTTGCCTTATTTTACTACTGCTTATTAATATTTCGTTCAATTTTATTTTTTATCGTGTGCCATGATTAAACATCAATAATGCGTCACCCAAGTGGCTGTGTCTGTTGCCTTTCAACCTCAAGGATCGGGGTTTGAAACCCAACACTCTTTTTCTTTCTAAGTTTTTTTTCTTTGACCAAATTAGTCATTATTTTCCACATAAAAATTTATATATTGTAAATTATTGTTAATTTCTAACCATATTATCTATTTGATTGTATATTTATGTTATATATCTTTTCATAAAATATAAAACTTTAAGATTAGGTGTATTCTTATATTTTTGAAAGTATTTGCCGTCTTTGTGTTTTTTGTTTGTGTTTCCTCAAGAATCTATGTATTATATAGTCTGATTGGACGATTATTTATCATAATCAAACAAAAAGAACAACAATTACTATGAATAACAACGAGAAGTTTATGAAGCATCTATCAAATGATTATTGCATAATGTTTTAGGCCACATTATACTTGGTAACCAATATTAAAAAATAATAATGGGGAAGTGTCTTTATAGAATATTTTTTATTAGATTGTTTTTAAGATATTTTTATTTTTACAAAGTATGTTTTTGTTTCAAAATCGTTTTTTAATGTTTTTACATATTTGGCTCCATGCATGTTGGGATTTATTTTTCAAATGAGCTCAGTGTCTAACACACGAGGGTGCAAACCCTAGTTTATTACACTTTCTATTTTGCAAAAATTAATATAGATTCTTTTTTTATTATAACTAAATACTGATACTGCTAGAAAGCAGTGTTTTAGAGACACATTAGAAAAGTAGTTCATAAATAAAAAAGACAAATAATTGAAGTTTCATTTTTTAACAAAACAAAAATTAAAATATTTTAATAATTTTATAATATAGTAAGAAAGAAAATAAATGTTTTTGATATTCAATAATAAAATAGTTTAAAAGTCTTCTTTGTATATTTTTAATGAGAAAATGTGTTAAAATGTCAAATTTATTTATTATTATATAATTATAATGAATTACAACTTTAATGTCATTAAAAAAATAAAGAATATTTATAAAACACCGATAACTAAAAAAATCTACCATGAGTTAAGTAAAAATAAGTTCATTCACAACATTCCATTATTTCATTGATTTTGTTGGTGCTTCAGAAAAACAAACAGTTCGTTATCCTTTACAAATAGGTTATATGACAATTATATTTTGTTAAAAGAATAAGTAATTTGTTATTCTACATATTTGCCACATTAAGTCATTAACCCTTGCTTAAATTAATTAAATTAATAAGATATTAAAAAAAAAATCAAATGATGTAATTCGAGACCTCCCTAATCTTGTCCGGTAGCCTACTTTGCTTATCTAAAAGTTTTCTTTTATCCAAAATCATGCAAACTGTGACCATCCTTTTGCTTTTTCGTCCGTTTTTTTAAGTTAAAAACCATCCTTTCCTTTCCTAAAATGGAAAAGGGGTCCATTTGCGACGCTAGATGTTTCCTCATTTAAGTAAGCCCAAGAGCCCATCATTTATGGTCCAACTAATTAGAATTTGGAAAATTCTATTTATTCCTATTTTATCCTCCTAATTCATCCTCCTAACCCACTAAATTATGACATGTGGAATCCATTATTTTCCTCTCTTAAATTCTTCCCTTGATTTTGACACTTGTCTTGATCATGTGATTAGGAAGAAAATTAGGAAGATTTTTTAGGAGGATATAGAACCTCTCTTTCTCTTTATATATAACACGTTTACAATTGCAACTAATTATACAGGCAGTGGAATCGACGATTTTAAATCTTTGATGTATACGTAGCGCCTTCATACTGGTCAGCTTCTTTTATGATTAACTGTTGTAATAGTTATTAATAAATGTAAATTAGAAACATTTTATACATTCTTCTATCGTTTTTAGGAGCAAATGAGCAATATCCATCAGTTGGAAGATGTTTGCATGTATGTATGTATGAATAAACATCGCAATCTTGTGCTAAATAGATACCGATATAGACATTATTGAAAACATTTAACGCGTTCTATCTTATCATTCTATACATTCTGTGTAGCATGTTGCAACCTTTGCTAAATAGATATTGATATATAAAGACCAACAATGTATAAAACAGAAATTAACCAAACTATCTATTTGATTAATGATCAGAAAATATAACTAAAAAAAAACTGATTAGAAGCTTATACAATTGTGTGTGTTTTTGTTGAATAACTAGACCTGAATATATATGCTTCTAAGAAACATATCACATTCCTAGCTATGATAACAAACACTAAATGGACAGTTGAATCTTGCTTTAACACATGTGCTTAGGTGTAGTGTCCCCTCCCATGTGCTAGAGATTCCAACAATATAGACATTCGTAAAAGGAAATTTGAAGTACCATATAACTAATTCGTGCACTTCTATTATCTTTCATTCATTAATTCCTGCACTTCTGATTTCAAGTCATACTAAGTATGATCATAAAAACCGCTATTCATTAAGTACCATATAACTACATCCAACGAGCCAAATATCACGCACCATAATGGTCTAAATAGATAACATTAATAGTCATTACAGTATACACGAATTCTAATTAATAATCACTCCCTTGAGGGTGGAGCAAAGTAGCACACCACATTTCCTTCAATGACTTCAAATAATATGAACAGTACGTGATACACATTAGAGTTCATAGAGAGGTGGTATGGCTGTACTTCCACTCGTACAACTGCTGAGTCCAATACTCTTCTAATTCGAAGACAGCCAAATGTTTCCTATTCCACCAATCAGAAGCTTCGAAGCTGGCCGCCATAAAACATCTACATATTGGAGCAATGGAACCCACTACAACTCCAATAGACTGTATTGTAGAAAGTGAGCACCATCTTAACCCCGATCCAGACATTCTCAAAACTTCCATGGCCACAAGTATGTATGTGACTAGAACAGTTAGAGAAATCATACCGGAAGCCATTACATACTCAGGGTTGCCCATTTCTAACATCATCTCGTATCTTTCCACATCTTGTTTCAGCTTCTTGAGAGCGGCTGTATCTTGTGGATGTTGATCGTTTGAAAATCTTTGGCTAATAGAATGATACTTAGATTTTAAAATTTTCTTAATGGATGGAATTGTTATAGCAGCGGAAATCAAAATTATCTGCAAGGCGACTAACATAGCCACTTGGATTGATGGTAAATTTACGTGGCCAATAACACCAGTATTGATCAGCTCCATACAACTATCCATAATCGCCATGATAGTTAAAATAAGAAAACCTATGACATTTGGATGAAGTGTGTCGCTTTCCATGGACCCCAAAGAAGGAAGCATGTTAGCAACCATGGTGGACACGAACGCCATCCTTGCCATGCTTCGTAGCTTCGCTACTTGGTTATATGGCATTGGATGATCCAAAGTCATAGGGAGTCTTAAAAAAACACTCGAGGAAGCTGTGATTAAAGCAGTATAGAAAGAGAAATATTTGCATGGAAACCGAAATTTTTTGTTACATAAACCATACAATAAATCCGCTAGCATTGGGAGAATGCAAAACAAAGATGTTGTTGAGATGTAGATGATCTCAACCGACGCCATAGCTTGGTTATACTTGGCTTTGTCTACTGAGTTCATGTTTGAAGTAAAATGTAAAAAGAATTTACGAGATGATGTTGCAAGAAGTAATATGTAAGCGTCTCTTTATAACAGGAAATCGGGTAGCTTAAAATTTTCACGAACCAGGGTTGGAGGGGTGGTTTCAAGAGGATGCTTCCACGAAGTTTCCTCTTCTTACATGTGTATAAATTTTGGTAAAAATAGCTACTAGCTAGGTTCCATAACCGGAGTCTATTTTGATGATCAAATTTATATACTTTTACCTTTTTACAAAATTAAAAATTACGTTATCCAATTTGCAATTGTAGATGGATTTCTTTTATCTGTTTTATATTGTAAAGCATTATAATGGTATTTTTCAGAATTTTTGTTTACGCTATTTGCTAGCTATTTTTCTGCCAAATAATAACGCTGGAAGAAGGAATAGTTATTTTGAATCTTATTTTAATCGGTAAACTCATGGTAACTAATGACTGTATTAAGGATCTATATAACTCATCGTATTTCATGAGACCTTTACACAGTGGAATAAACTGCACAAATGGAGCAAACTTAAATTTTAGTGGTTAAACGTTTAATATATTTTGAGGTTCTAGCTATAAAATAAAACTGAAAAACTTGATTATTATTTAATGAAATCTTATTAAATAGATCTCGTTGTAATGTCATTATCATGTTATTGATGCCAAGTTTTCAGTCCAACGGGTAACATGTTACAAATTACCTAATTTCTCATAAATTGAAAAAAACAAAACAAAACAAAACAAAACACGTGTGATTAAACATCTTAAAATTAGTTTGAGTTATATATGTAAATAAAATCTAAAATTTATTGACATTTCACGACGATATCCCTGTGAAAAATGGAATAAACTACATACAGACACACAGGCTTGATATACGAAAAAAAAAAAATTGCCATCATTCATTTTCTTTTTTCTCCGAATGAGGAGCAATTGTGAGTTTTCGGTCTTCCATGTGAGGGCACTAAAATATTGCATTAGTAATTACATATATAATGAACTATTATCAATGAATACACTACTTTTCTCTTCGGTTGGTGACAGTGTCTACATTTAAAAAAAAAAAAAAAACAATTGTTTTGTCGAACATAGGTGATGATGCTTGCTTGGCCAATTCAAACTAAAGGCCAAGACTCCACCATCTTTTTGTTAAAAAGAAATTTAGTACGTCGTACATGAATTGCTTTACTAACACAAAAAGAAAAAAAATAAAAAAAATCCAATGTGTTGTGGAAATATGGAGTGACGTGAAATCATAGCAAAAATATTGGTGTGCCAAGCACATATAGTGTTGTCAAAAACACACCAAAAAGAAAAGCAAAGAGTTCTGATTAAATGATTATTAATTAATATATTTATAATAATTATAAAAATATTAAGTTATTATACAATCATTTTAGTTAATTAAAAAAAGGTAAACTGCAAATTTGGTCATTGTGGTTTGCAAAAAACTGTGGATAAGGGCTAAAAGATTTTCAACTTGCACCAATAATCCAAAATCGAAAACTTTTTGTGGTTATGGTCCATATCAACTTAAAAAAATTGTTTTACCCTTTTGATTTTTTTTATATATTTTTTATATTTCTTTAATTTATGTTAATGATTTATTAAAAATAATGATTCACACCCTCTCTCTGTCTCTCTCTCCCCTCTCTCTCTAAACATTATTGCCCACGGACCTCCGGTCGCCCGTTGCTTTCATGGACCTCGCAACCCTCCTTTGTAGAAGTCTCTCCTCACAATAGGCATCTCAGTCAAGAAAAATGATCCACCTGCCCCCTACAACGACCCTGAATCCCGAAAAGCACAGACTAGATCAAGAGGAACAAAAATCCGAAGAATCCCAAGGGTAATGCGACTTCGGATTAGATGCAAAACGCATTACTGACTATACACGGGGCAACCGATCTCAATCATCTGGCAAGCTCCATCCCCGTAGATGGAAACGACGACATTGATGAAGGGGATTTTATTCTAGTTCTTTGGATTTGGATGTGTACATGTGTGTTTTTGCAGATGGAAACGACGACACTGGCGAATTGAAAAGATATTGACAGATTTGAAATCAAACGGGAACCTGATTATGGCCGAAATCATACCAGACTTGAGTAAACTTTGGGAAAACGGTAAAACGCAAGACAAGTTTTCGATCTCCTAGTCTCTAGCCCTCGATTTCTAATTTTCAATTTGACACAATGTTAATTTCCAATCTCCCACCCATCGATTTTTGGTTTTCAAATCAGTTTATATTAGTGCATGAAAGTGTTAATTTTGTGTGTGTGTGTGTGTGTTGAATCTGAACCTGCAACCCCAAAAATCATCGTAGCTATGTCTAACATATCCAATTTCGATGAGCATAGGTCGTCCCAAAAATAAATATAAAAGGTTCCGATCACTGGTATTCCAATAGAGTTGATTGTATCTGATAAAAGGTTGAAGGAGAGAGAGAGTCTGATGGGTGGGGATGGTGAAGGAGGTGAAGAAGATGGGAGAGAGAGAGACAGAGAGAGAGAGAGAGAGAGAGTTAAAGAGAAAAAAAGAGTCAGCGAGAGATAAAGAAAGGGGAGGGCCGATTGGGGATGGGGTGGACTTATTTTCTTTTATTATTGTTCTTAAATTACAAATACATATAAAAATACAAAAAGAAAGTAAAAGGGCGCATAACACTCTTTTTAAATTTTCCAAGGACCAAAACCACAACAAGTTTATGATTTTGAACCATTGATGCAAGTTGAAAAGATTTTGGACTCCATCCATAGTTTTTTGCAAACCATAAGGACCAAATTTGCAATTTACTCTTTAAAAAATTTGATATAAAGATTATGAGATAAGAGTTAAAATAACAAATAAAGATATAAATAATAGGGTACTACTGTCTATACCCCACTTTCACTGATATATAAGCTAAAATTAAATGATATAAAGTGAGGTATCTCTAATGAAAGATGTTTTCACTTTACTAGGATTCCAATACCTAGTAGAAGGATCCGAATCTCCGATTCTTGTCTGGTAGCCTTATTTTCTCTCTAAAACTTTTCTTTTATCCAAAGATGCGCAATTGTAACCATCGGTTGCTTTTGTCCTAACTATGACTTAAATGCTTACTTCCATTTTGTAAAATAGAAAGTGGATCCACATGCGACGCTTGATGTACATGTGTGCATAAATCGGTAAGTTGATTTTAGAAACCCTAAATGAATACTAAAAATATACATCATAAATATAACTTTTCATATATAAACATATTCATTAATACAACTACAATGACGTTTCTTTACGTTGATCCTCATCACCCCATCAAATATAGAATTGAGGATCATTTGCTAGACATGCTAGTTCACTGCAAGTAAATTTCTTTACTTATATCCCCTTCAAATTGATCTTGGTTAATATTTTCATATAACATAATCAAAACTTTTCCCGTACATTCATGATGCTTATAGAAAGATAAACACTCGAGGATTTTAAGTCGAAAATTACCTATAATTGATATTGAAACACTACGTTAATTGTGTGTTTTTGTGTTTCCTTTTCAGTTCTTTGAGTTTTGTGCGATAGAAGGAGCGATCCCACTCCCGCTGTAAGAAAAAAATTTGGGCCCTATGGGTCGCCCACCTCGCACACCCATGCGGACCGCCCCTGTGTATGTTTGAACAAATATTGCAGGTTTGAACAAATATTGGAGTTGTGCTAAATAGATACTGATATATACATTATTAAAATATTATATATATATATATATATATATATATATATATATATATATATATATATATATATATATATATATATATATATATATATATATATATATATATATATATATATATATATATATTCTATGTTGCATGTTGCAACATTGTGCTAAAAAGATATTGATATAGACATTAGCAAAAAAAATATTGAAGGAGAAAAATACTACATAGAACAGGGAATAGTATCGTCGTTCTTTTTCTTTCATTCTTTCATTCACTTTTGGTTTCAAGTGATACTAATTATGATTCTAAAAACCGCTACTAACATATCAAGGGTCATAGAACTACATCAAACAAGCCAACATTACCCACAATAATGGTTTATGCACATATAATTAAAAATCATTACAATGCACATAATTCTAATAATACTCTTCGAGGTGGAGCAAACCACAAATTCCCTATGATGACATGAAATAATATGAACAATAGGCGACACATATTAGAACTACCAAGGGGATGGGGACGAGGCATATTATTTTGCATGTTACTACAATCCTTTTCTGAAATCCAATCCAAAGGCTAAGAAGGTGGTTTCTTAATTTCCGAGCTAAGAAAGGTGATACGGCTTAGTTTCCACTCGTACAACTTCTGAGTTCAATATTCTTCTACTTCAAAGACCTTAGAAGTTTCCAAGCTAGCAGCAGTAAAATATCTACATATTGGAGCAACGGAACCCACTACAACTCTAATGGACATTATTGTAATAGTTGACCACCGTCTATATCCAAGTCTAAATATTCTCTCGTTATCTATTATCAATACTTCCACCGTGAAAAATATGTATATGACTAGACCAATTACACAAATTACCCAGAAGCAGAGTATAACGGACTCCTAGCCAAACCAAAATGTGACCACATACTGTCTCAACTTCTCGTAATTAAATGTATCTTGAGGATGTAGATCGTTTGAAGTTCTTTGGCTCATTGATTGACATCTGGATTTTAAAATTTTCTTAAGGGATGGAATTGTTATAGCAACATAAATCAAAATTATTAGTAAGAAGACTAACATAGCTAGTTGGATCCATGCTAAATTCATATGGCGAGTAACACCCATATTATGCTCGATACAACTATCCACAATCACGATGATAATTGCAATAGTAACACCTATGACATATGCAAGAAGTGTCTTGTTGTCCATATATGCCAAAGAAGCGAGCATGTTAGCCACCATGGTCGACATGAAAACCATAGTTGCCATGCTTCCTAGCTTGGCTACTTGGCCGTCCCATTTTGGTATTGGACTGTATAAACCCATAGAGAGTTTTGTTAGGATACTTATTACAATGATAGAAACAGCATTCAGAGAGAAATACTTGGATGGAAACCAAAATTTTCCTTCACGGTAACCATTAAACAAATCTATTACCATGAGAAGAATGCAAAACAATGATGTTGTTGAGATGTAGTATAACCCAATCCAGACCATAGTTTGGTTATTGTTACACTCATGTTTGACGTAGTATGTGATAAGAAATTACGGGAGGTTATGACGCTGCAAGAAATTGTATGATGCTAAGCTAGTAAGCTCTCTTTTATAATAAGAAATTTCCAGAGGATATGTTACTTGCAGATTTGGGAGGATACGTTAGTTGGAGATTTTTGCAAAAACGGGGTTGTTTTCTTTGCGAAATAATTTTCAAAACTTGGGTGGTTGCAATTTGGTTTGCAAAAATAGGGCGGTGGACCTACAAAATTTACCAAGTATTTATATATAGTTTCACTTTTTTTCAGCCTCCAAGTTCTCGTTTTCAACTTTTTAACCTATATAAATTTCGTACATTTATGTTTGGCATTGGATTTTTAGGTGACTGTGCAAAATCAATGTTGGTTTTTTAATATTTGTTTGCCCTTATTATTTAGTATTATTATATTACTATAATAATTAACTAATTATTATTGTCGTTGTTGTTTATATCATTACTAATGAAATTTATGTTATTCTCTATTATATTGTAAAGGAGGATGGAGTCGTGGGAGAAAAAGGAAAGATGGTGTGGCAGTACCACGGTTTCGGCAGTTGCGGGTTCAGCATGATAGAGGTTTAGCGGATTCACCATAATTCTTATCACACTCTGTTAACTTGTATCGTGAGCTTCAATACTTATACATTGAGAGTGAGTTACGAAAGATGGATTATTTGTGTTATGAGTTGGAAAAGATAAAAGTGAGAGGAGAGAAAAATTGATATGACACAATGGTTGAGTGAGTTGTGGAAGATAGACTCCCACGCCCTAATGAATACTGTTCACATGATTATTTGTAAATAGATATGTAATTGCCGATTATTCAGAAAGCTACATCATCCAAAATTTTCTTTTACAACAGTTATTTTCAAGCATTTCTTCACTAAAACATCATCCTAAGGCTGGAGGAAGTGGTGGCAGTGCGCCAAGATGGCCACCTTAGCTTTTTGGCAGTCATGTCAATATCACCTCACTTTGACCATTGACACTTCGTTTTTATTTCTTCTTTTTATAATTTATTTAGCACGTTTTATATCATTTTTAGTATAATTCGCATGCATATTTTATATTTTTATCATTCGGGGATACTTTCTAGTCTTTTTGTGTTTAAATGTAGATATTATTGAAGACTAGCGGGAGCGGGATGAGCCGAACGGGAGATTATAGCGGATGGAGCGGGATTATATTTTGAGGCGCGGAATTTTCGGAAACTCGGATCTTTTAGCGGGCTTGGACTTGAAGCAAACATTTGGACCAAGAATGAAGACATGGGCTCCATTGGGTTTACCTAGCCCATTTGGGGGTCAAAGTGGGTCAAAATCCGGGTTTAGACCAAAGAAGAAAGGGACAAATACCCCTTTTTGCGAGTTGGACCCGATCGGGCACAAATAGGGCTTTTTGGCCATTTGCGCGACCCACGTGGATTTTGCGAGACCCGCGCAAAACGCGCAGAGGGACTGTTTTGTCATTTCACGTTTGTTTCAGCTATATGGAGCAAATGGGGAGGGTTTTTCTAGATCTTTTTTACATCTTAGACCAGAGGATTTCGTGGGGAGCACCTTTGAAGCTTTGGAGAAGAGATTTTTGAATATTTGTTCATCATTTCCTACACTTGGTTTGTGATTTAGCTACACTTTATGTTTGATACATCTTATTACACTTTGATGCTTGTTGTTCTAGCCATGCTTGGCTAGAACTTTCATTTTCAATATTGGGTGTTAATCTTTGAGAAACTAGAAATCTTGAAGGGTTTTATGAGTTGAAGTTCATCCATGAATGAAATCTTTGTTTGAAACTCTATGATTGTTCTTGTGTTTATTTCCATGGTTTAAATGCTTGGATGATTATTGTTAATTACTTCTTAATTACGTAATTGATTTTAGAAGTAATTTTGGTAACAAATGGTTTTTATGGATGCTTATTATCTCATAAATAATCATAAGATTTTATTCTCTAAAAATTAAAGTGCAAGCTTTTGTAACTTTTGTTTAGGATTGGTGACTCTTGGAACTTAAGGCTAATCAACTTATTTGAATCAAATGCTTATTTGAGTCATGATTTTGATTAAGACGGATATTAAGAGCTTTTCTAATGTCTTTATGAATTAAGAGGGTCTAGATGACTCAAGCTTTTGAGTTTTTATACCCAATGTGGTTGAATTAAGACATTGCACCATAAACCATGATGATAAATGAAGTAGTTGTGCTTAGATTATTATCCCAATATTGATCTTTTACCCATTATTAAATTTCACTCTTTTAAGTTACTTGTTTTTATTGAAAATCATTTCGCCAAAATTTGTGAATTATTCTCGTTTTTACTTTCAACTAAAACAATCAAACCCCCCCCCCCCCTTTATTTTATTTTGTTTAAATATATATATCGTTTCGAATTGATCGCATTGATTTACAAATTGAACCAATCTCCGTGGATACGATCGTTTACCGCTATACGTAAATTTGTGTATTAGAAATAGGGTTTATTTTTGTTGGCCTCGACAACCACCAACCATATAATATTTTCATCTTGGCCATGATAGTGGGGTGGTTCAAAATGCAATTAATCCTTTTTGATTGGTTAATAGCATTTAATGTGTGTAACATCCCGTTTCTTGGTGCCTTCGTTCTCGAACTTACTATTTTCTAACAATTAATAATAATAAATTTTAATAATAATAATAATAATAATAATAATGGTTTAGAACTTCAAATACATGTTTGGGGGTGGGGTTTGTCATTATTGAAACTTAGATTTGCCACTTAAAGGACTTATGGGCTAAACAAAATTAAATGATGCAAGTTTAAGGACTAAGATTGCCAAGTAGTCAAAGTTGCATGGAATCACAATTGGTTTAGGGTTGTTGACGTAAATATGTTGTGATCATGTGGGATCCGACCCTAAGGTCCTTGGACATGACTCTAGCCCATGGTTGCTCCATAGAACTCGTTTATATGCATCTAAATCCCTTAAACTACCATAGCAGATCTCTAAGGAGCCGTATTTCACCATTGTTGAGGAATTGTGAGGGAACCGAGGAGGAGAAGAGAGTGAGATCGAGAAGAGAGAGACCGAAAGAGAAGTGATGACAGAAGGAAGAAGGATTGCGTGAGGAAGTGTCGGACAAACGGTTGCATCTTCTAGGTATGTCTTTGTCTCCTTTCTCCTTGTTCTAAGTTGTGAACACCAACACCAACACCATCACACCTCTATTGTGGGTCGTGTGTGTTTATGTGTGCATGGTAAATTCTAAGGTTCCTCATCAGATCTGAGTCTAAGTCAATTTTCCAAGTCTCATGAATGAAGTGGTTTTGGGTGCTTGCTTCTAGTCGATTTTCCACACCTTATGTGTGTGTTGGTGCGAGTGTTTGTGCATGATGGTTGATATAGAGAGATATTAGAGTTTCTGATCCTTGGGTATCATTTTTGATGTTAATTTAGACCCTAAAAGTCTTATTGGGATGCCTTAATGGGTTTAGGGTCGAAAACCCTAACCCCAGTGCCTTTAGTTGAATGTTGAAAAATTCCCTGTTTTGGGATCAAATTGGAAAAATTATGTAAAATCATGGGAGTATCCATTATGGTCGAATCTTATGTCCCTAAATAGATTTAGGAGTTTAGTTTCTTCCACCAAAAGGGTTTGATCTGATTTCAACCCTAGGTTAGGTAAAATGGCAATCTTTGCTTATTGATCCGAGTCTGACAGAATTGATACCCAATCTTGTTTAATTCATACAAAATAGAGGAAAAATCATTAAAACACGTGTCTTATATCCCTGGAATGGTAAAGAGATTAAATAAGTGAATATGTAAAAATATCCTTGATAGGTTGGGTTTAGAATAGGCTAAAAGGGTCATCAACATACCTTCTTTTTAGGGTTAAAAGCTGAAAATGAACTTAATAAGTATATTAATACTACAAGTATATAACTTGGGGTAAGGCTTACTTATTATACTTTATAATAACTCAATATACCTTATAGGAGTATAAGGAGTGTGGGTTGAGCTTGGTTGGAAGTTGCTGTACGGATTTCTGCATTGCTGATTCGAGGTGAGTTTCTTCCTATACTATGTGGATGTTATATGTGCTTTACTTTAGCTTGTGTGTGCTTATAAGATGTATGTGGGTAATACTGAAAGGTTTTCTGCAACTGTAAACTAAAATTCCTAAGTTCACATGCAACCTATATAGATCTAGGTTTTCTTCTAATTAAACATATAACAAATCCTAGAAGGCCAGAAGAAATTAACTAAAAGAATAAAATAAGAAAAACTAACCTTTTAGGATTTCTTTGAAGCAAAGCAGCACAATTGTCCTGCCTCAAATGAAGTCACACCCTAGCTTGAGGCTTTGGCCGAAAATTCCTTCAGAGAGAGTACAAAAAACGTGGTCCTAGGGTTAGGGAGAGTCTCCCTATTTATAGCCTCCATGTGGTGATCAGATAATCGTTACAGATAAACCTTTTTGAATTCGAATTAAGATAAACTATTATTTTAATCATTCAAACACCATTTATCTGTAGTATATATATATCTCGAAAATATATATATTTATATATATATTTTCGGCTACCACATGGTCACTCACACTGCCACTTACTCAACTATTAAATAATTACAGTTTTAGTCCCTGCACCTTTAATTAATTAATTTAACTGCCAAATTAATTCCAGAAAAATTTCTAATTTATTATTATAGTTTCTAATTAATATATTATCACTTAAATATATTAATAAACTATTTATTTAATTTCTATTGATTTATTAATCACATAATAAATCAATCTTTCTCTCTACCGGACTTTCTGCCAATCCTCCAACTATGAGGGCAACCCAAATGGACTATGCTACTATTAATCAGATAAATACTAATTATTAGTCATGGCTTAGACACCTAATCCAACAAATACTAGGTTGTTTGTATGTCTAGTGTGTGTTGATGCATATGTGTGTGGTGCTAGGCTTTTGTGAGGTCTAGTAGAGGTTATATAGAGATGAATGTGTACAGAGCAAGATTTGTATGCATGGCTAAGGGTGTTGAGCAGACAACAAGATGTACTGAGGGTGCTGAGCAGTTGGCAAGATGCACTAAGAGTACTGGAGCAGACAACAAGACGTACTAAGGGTGTTGAGCAGCTGGCAAGATGCACTAAGGGTACTGAGCATATGGCAAGACACACTAGGCAGATTTGCATGCACGACTCAATGTATCAGGTGGAGTAGACTAAGGTTTACCGTGATGTGATGTTGTATTCTTTCTTATAGGGGTAGGGTATGTGTGACAGGTATGTTGTGTATGTGTTGGAACTTACTAAGTTGTGTGCTTACCCTTTTCCTTTAAAACAACTATTTCAGGTACATCGGATGTGGGTGATGGCAAGGCGTGACGTGTACACACTAGTGCAGCTTCTTCTGAGGACTTATGTTTTATTTGATATGATGTTAACTTGATTTCCGTTGTTTGATAAATTTTGTTGCCAATCAAATATTCTTAAATGATTTGAATGATGTTTATGATTTGAGTTTTTTATAAATAAATGATGTGCTTTATATTAAAATGGTTTACTAAAATTTTTTAATTTGTCATAAAAGTTGGGATGTTCCAATGTGATTGGTTGACATTTCTCTCTCCTTCACACATTTACTTCTCTCTCTCTTTGGCGAGCTCTTTGGCAACCATGGTGGCATGGTGTCTGGCCATTGCACATAGACATGATGACGGGGTGGCGAGGGCCACTCCCCACATCCTAACATACAAAATAAATAAATAATTATTTGTAATATCAAAAATGAAAATAATAAAATAGTAACAATTATCTTATATAATTCTATTAGTTGTATAACAATTCATATTTAATAATACTAAAAAGGTAAATTAATTAAGTATTAATAATAACAAAATAAATATAATAATGTAGAATACTTAATATTTATATTTTATTAGTTGAACAATGATTTATTATGATAACTTTAATAATAAATTTGAAAAAATTATTTATCATAATATCCAACTAAAAGCGACGTTGTATGTAATTTGTATGGTTTAAAATGATGAAAATAAAAACTTAAAAGAGTACAAAGTGAAAGTATATAAATCCTTGGTAAGTAGTGATAATATAGATAAATACTTGGTAAGGGCATCACCTTATTTTTGCAAACTATCCTAGTTTTGTAAATGACTTTGCAAATAATCTCATATTTGCAAAATTCTCATGTTACTTGTCTTCGTCTAGTAAGCAATCTCTTTAACAGGTGGTTCCATCCACGAAGCTTCCTCTTAGTACAAATATATATAAATTCGATTTTGGAGAAAACTCGAAAAGAAAGCTTCGTTGCATTTTGGTCTTACATGGTCAGGAATATAAAGGCGAATTAAAAGGCCTTTTTTGGTGAATAATCACACGCTCATCTCTTCTTCTCTTCCATATCAAAAAAAGAAAATTGTGTTCACCAAACAAATACAATTGTGCAAGCACCAGCGTCAAATTATTGCGTCAATTAAATATTATAGAATACAAATATAACATTCCGTGTAATATTTTTCCATAAAAATGATACATCGTAAAATATCACAAAAAATATCGTCATTTTGATTAAAAGTATTTTTATACTTTTTCTTTATTTTATATTTATATAAATTAATACTAATTAGAAACCCTAAATTATTTTACTATTGGTTAAGTTTACCGCCTGGTTGGGCCTAAACCGCTTCCAAACTATACCCAAACACATGTAGATTAATTTGGTTTTCAGTTTCCATTATTTGGTATTTAGCAACAATTATATTATCGTGCTTGGCATCAAAAACATTAAACAATTATTTAGTTGTGCAATTTGATCTTCCTTTGACTCATTGTTGCTACGAAATGCAATTTTCGGGGGTAATAAGCCGCAGCTGTAGAATAATAGTTTGAAGCGTAATTGTGGCTTGCGGTGCTGATGAGAAGCAAGGCTGCATAAGAAGCCAAGAAGTGAGACTGCGAGGGAGAAGTCATCATTGGCAGCAAAGCTAAATAGCGAAGTGCAACAGCGGGTTGTGGGGTTCAATTAAGCGTCGTATTCGGTGTACATCGTGGTCGACATTTCGTGATTGAGAGCAATTCCAAACTTTGAGCTATGGATTGACCTATCAACATGGGGACCAAGTCTATTATATATGATCATGGGCCAACTTATGTCGGCAATGTCATTGACCCATAGGCACAGGTCCAGAAAAAAAATTAGGTCAAACATGTGCTATAATAGTCCACCATGTATATGTTATAACCCCAATGTAAAAGGTGTGCTAATTGAAGACTATCAATAAAATATCCCTCTAGTTTGTCTCTACACATACTTACTCTGATCAAGTAAACCACATCAAATCGTTGTGTTCTTATTGTTATTTGCATATTTATTACCGTGTTCGTGTTTATAAAATTTATCTTAAACCTATTAATTTGAAGGTCATTGTAACATCCCAAAATTTTCAATTTCATGATCTTAATATACTAAGAAAAATGATTAGAATTTCTAAGATGTGATGGGATCTAAAGGCCCTTAAAATGTATGAAAAGGGAACAAGGTGTGGACCATGATAAAATATGTCTCATTGAACAAACTTTGGTGGAATCATGTTTGAACAAGTTGTTGTATGCTTAAGATTGTGAGTAGATAAGACCTATGGTTTTATTGAAGTATCAAATGAGGATAATATTGTTAAGACGTGTAAAATGCATTTTAACGGTCATTTTAATGAAATATATGCTTGATAATGTTTGATAAGTAGTTTCTAATAAAAGAGTATGAGTTTAGAATGCATATAATGGAAATCTTGAAGTATACCTAAGGAAATACGTGAAATATGGAAGTTTCATATAATGTCAAGTGCCCTACTTTGGGGTTATGAAAATTGGTCATATAATTATAATAAGTCTATGCTTGGCATGTCATAGTTAACTTAAAGTATACGTGGTTGGCAAGCCAAAAACTAGTTTATAAGCTAGTTTTTTAAAAAAACTGGCATGACCAACGTTTTAAGGAGCTTTTTGAAATCCTTCCTATTTTACCCTTCAAGACAAATTAGAACCCAGATCATAGAAGTGATATTTTGTTAGATATCTTAGTGGATATTTTGGGCGTTAACTCTATAAGCCTTTTGAGAATAAAGTTTATGTTGCTCAAAAGTCGGTCTTCCTTGAAAGGGAGTTGATATCGGAAGAGGCTAGCGGAAGTCACGTCGATCTTGAAGAAATTCAAGAGTCAAGCCAATAGAGAACAGGATGTTGGTACTAGTACTCAACAAGAGGCTGAAGAACCTGTTGAACCTCAACAAATAACTAGGGAACCTGACATGTACCACCTATTATCTGTTGGTTTGGTAGAATACGTATTAAACATGAAAGATATGGTTTACTCATATATGGTAGAACCGAGTCAATGATGGATGATAATGAACCTAAAAACTATTATGAGGCTATGAAAAACCCAAAGTTTTGCTAAATGGATAGCAACTACAGAAAGTAGGATGCAATCCATGTAAGATAATTAGGTATGGGACTTGGTTGATTGATCACCTAACTTTAAAACAGTTGGATGTAACTAGGTCTTTAAGAAGAAGACCGGCATTGATGGCAAGATACACACATATATGGGATGACCGGTTGCAAAGGGTTATACTCAGACTCAAGGAATTAACTATCGAGAAACATTTTCACTAATGGCGATGATAAATTCCATCATGATATTGATTTCAATAGAAGCCTTTAATGATTATGAAATATGGAACATGGATGTGAAAACCACCTGCCTCAATGGAAAGATTATTGAGCATGTGTTTATGAAACATCATGGGCGTTTTGTACATACTAAGCATCCTAATAAAGTATGTAAGATTAAGAGGACCATTTATGGACTTAAACAAACATCTTGAAGTTGGAATCACTACTTCGACAAAAAATCAAGAAGTTTGGTTTGTCAAGAGTGAATATGAAACTTGAGTATATGTCAAAATTAGTGGGAGAGTTTTAGTCTTTGTCATACTATATGTTGATGACATACTACTCATGAGAAATGATGTCATAACCTTGAATAGTGTAAAAGCTTGTCTCGGGATTTGTTTTTGTGTGAAAAACATGGGAAATACAACATGCATACTTGATATCATAATCTATAGAGATAGATCCAAGTGCTTCGTTAGGTTAAGCCAAAGTACATACATTGATAAGGTCTTGACATCGCTTCTTAAAGAAGCTGGCTATGTCTTAGTCCACATAAACTAGATTTTTTAGGTTAGTCTACGTGGCAGTCTACATGGCCATGGCCTATCCTAGTCGGCAATCTTTAACCTGGAAATCGATAACCATTTCCAATTATCCCTTTTTTGCTAGGCCATTTAACACTCTAGGTATATATACTACAAATTTATTATGTTAGGGGCCTTTTAAAATTTTTGCCAACACTTTGTGGGGTTATTATGACAATAACCCTAAATTTTATAAGTTTGTCTAAATAATTTGATTTTTAACAGTTTGACGAGACTGGTTCCGATCTGGTTTTTGGGTTTAGCCATTGGTTTTCACTGGTTCGTTTACAAATGGTTTTTAGACATTAAAAACTAGTAACCTAACTGACCGGTTCGTGGTCGAATTGGCTGATCTGGTTTGGTTTTTCGATTTTCAAAACCATAATTTCAAATCAACAACATTTGTAACATGAATATCTGTTGAAAAACATAATAAACAATACACTTCTCAAAATTATATACAACAATATCAAAATACGCGCCCTTTTTCCCGATCTAAGATTTCACATTCGAAAACCCTCAAATGAACTGCATCATCCCATCCAACGACATAGCCATTGTATAAAACAAAGAACAAAACTGAAAAGAAAGATGTAAGGAGATGCCCATGAACACAAGTCAACTGCAAAAACTGACACTATGGTTAATTCTAGACCTGCATCACGTCACTTATTGTCAAGGTGAGAATTCCTGCCAATATTATGCCTACACCATACTAGAATTATGCTATGAAGTCAAAAAAATTACCTTGGCTCCAAATGAAAGACAACAAGCTTTAAGGGATACATTGCAAATGAAGACGCCATTCATCGATAAATGCCATCTTATCATGACCAATACTTGGTAATTCATGCATTTCAAGTCTTTTTATTATCTCAGTAGTCCTACCAAGAAGTTTAGTTGCAGCCTCAACACTAGCCTCCCGTTTCTCTATTGCACTTTCATGGCATTTCATTGTTATTACTTGTGGTATGTTGGCAAAGCAAGCAACCAATATGTCTGCAATCATGTGAGATAATAATATAAACAACAATTCTTCAGTGATGTGTAAGATGTTACTTTGGTAGGATAGCATGATCGTTTGTGCAATTCTGTACATTGAATTAGCAACAATCAACATTCGTGGAAAGCGTTCCACCGGTTCTTCTCCATTGTTGCTTTTGCTAACTTCTATCACAATTTCTTTTGCTTTGTGAGAAAACCATTCAATGATCTCTATTGATGTTTTTCCTTCAAAAGAGCTTTTTTCCAAAGTGTTCCCTAACCACTTGTAGTTGTCTTCTACCTCATCCCACAATGCCATAGCTGCCTTTTGAATGTTTACATACTGGCATGCATTATTCAAGCTTTCCTCAACTATATGGATATAAAAAAGACCTTCACCAACACATTTGAACAAGTTATTAGTTATGTCCTTACCAATATTTGGGAGAGTAATGGCGATGCATGTTAAGGTTACTATTGGTAAGCACCAACTGTTAGGAGGTTCGGTAGAAAGTAAAGATTGAACTTGACAAACGTCAAATTTCTCTACTCCCTTGAATCCGGTAGATTTTTCAAGAAACTGTAAGAGATTGTTATCTTTTTCCTTCTCCGCCTTCTGAATCAAGTGATTCATGGAATTTGAAATTCGTTTAAGTGTTCTTTCAGCAAGCTCCATATTGTCTTCGAGTAACAAAACATAATTGCTAAGGTCTTTATCATTGTCGCTACTGCTTGAGGGTGGACTAAGCATCATTTCTTGCAATGACTTGAAATAATATGAAAAATACATGAAAATGAGTAGAACCACAATAGGGATGAGCCCTATAATTTTGCATGTTATCACAACTACCTTTTGACATCCAATCCAAGGGCCCAGAATGAGGTTTTTCAACTTACGCATAACACTTCTTGATCTACGACCATTTGATAGAAAGGTTATATGACTTTCTTTCCATTTACACAATTCTTGAGTCCAATACTTCTCTACTTTAAAGACCTCCAAATGGTTCATATTAGAACTACCAAAAGATTTGAAGCTCATGACCGTAAAACATCTAAACATTGGGGCAATGACTCCCACCGCAACTCCAATGGATTGTATGGTAACAATGGCAAGCATTGACCACTTATAATCCGATTGGAATTCTAATAGAATTGGTGTCATCAAAACATACACCAATAGATATATGTATATGGCTAGACCTGTTACACAAATTACGCCAGAAGCACATGATAACGGATTACTAACCATCACAAATTGAGGGCTGCCAGTTTCTGCCATGATCCAGTATATTTTCACATGTTGTCTTAGCTTCTCAACAGTAAACGTATTTTGTGAACGTTGATCAATTAAAATTGTTTTGCAACTGGCTTGATACTTCAGTTCTAAAATTTGCTTAGAGGTTGGAACAATTATAGCAAAAGAGATCAAATTTATTAGTAAGAAGAGCAACATAGCCACATAGATGTATGCTACGATCATGAAGTGAGGCTCTAGACTGAAATGGGCATGCTCAATAACCCCGGTATTAATCTCCATGTAAATATTCACAATCAAGGTGATAATGAGAATAGCCAAACCTATGACATTTGCAATGAGTGCCTTGTTGTCCATAGATGCTAAAGATGGCATCAAATTGGATATCATCATGCACATAAAGACCAAGCTTCCTTGCTTAGCTGCTTGGTCCCCCCAACCTGGCATTGAAGTATTCAAGTCCACAGGGAGTTTCATTGCTACGGCCATCACTGTGATAGAAACAGCATTAAGAGAGAAATATTTACTTGGAAACCAAAATTTTCTTTTTCGAATACCATTGAACAGATCAGCTACCATGGCAAGAGTGCAATATAATGATGCAATTGAGATGTAGATCCCAATCCACGCCATAGGCTTACTGTACTTGCCTTGGACTTCCAAATCAAACTTTTCCTCACAAAAATACATCAAAGATTCGATGTTTTGGTTGGTGAGGTTTACAAGTAGTCCCGAAGAAGATCGATTTTCCCAATAAATTGGTAATACAATATCGTAACAATAATCAGATGAATGATAGTATGAACCCATGATCGAAATATTAGCCAAGTATTATGTAACTTGATGCTAATTGTTTACAAGAAAGAACATAAGCATCTCTTTTATAACAATTTGCAGTTGTTATACAGAAATTTCAAGGATGTTGCAGTCGAATGATCGTGACATTATTGGATGGAGACTTGGGCTATAGGAAAATAATAGACATCATTGACTTACATGATGCATATTGGTCTCGTGATATCATCAGGGTTTTGTTAAAGTTTACATATAAAGAAATAAAACAAAATCTAAATTACTTGAGGTCGAAATTATCACTTCTATCACTATTCCGGTTACGAAAGAAATTATATATCAAAATGGTTAGTTTTTATTATAAGAATTTATAAATAACTAGACGACTAAAAAAATTACAATACTAGTTACAATTGTAACGCTATATATGTGAGTTTGTCGGTTGCGTATTTTAAGAATTTATGAAGAAAGAAATTAAATAAGTCTACTATAAACCATGGCTATTTATCTTCTCTTTTTGGTAATTACGACATTCAACTTTTAACCGACTAAATTTATAAGATTTATACACTCAAACGAGAAAAAAATCTACCGTGAGAAATTAGTGACACAGGATCATACAACCAATAAGCTAGAATTGTGATATTCTGTTTTATCATGTAAATATATAAACTATGTTACTGTTACTTATTTTCTACTTGACGAAAATCGATATAGAAGACAAAGGACAATAACATAAAGAAAGAAATGTGAGAAATACTTGACTCCGTCCAAAAGTAGACCTCATGAGTCATGACTGATTCCTCTTTTTTCCCTTTTTGTTATTTATTAATGTCACCATGATTCATGAGCTAATTTCTATGTAACAAAATTATATTTAAGATTCAATCCAAAAAAATATATTTTTTTCAGTTTGTCAATAAATAAAACACCAATTATCAAAAGTTAATTAATATTATTAGGTAAACAACTTTCTTGATTAATTATAAACATCTGGAAAAATCTACCCGATCATAGGACCGTCATCCGAATACAAAGCAATTTTCACTGCTACAATTGAGTAGATTTTTCAAAGTACAATGCTATAATTGGAGACTGTTTCACTCCACATATTTTTACCTGTGCCAATATCACCTCATATTGTAGTAGGTTGACCCGGTATTAGGAAATCACAATCTTTTAATGGATAAAGGTCATAAAATAGCAACGTACTTCTTTGTTTGTCCCATCTAAGTCACAAATTTTTTTTCTTTATGTGCTACGTCATTATACTTACAAAAACCAGTCCACTTATTAGATTCATTTAAACGGTAAGTTTAGCTGACATGGCATTTACGTAACAATTTACTGTACAAGATCCAAAAAAAGAGCTACAATGAACAATATACAAGTACCCTCGTTTGTCAAACATGTACACATTAGCCAAAAACTCCCGAGTCCTTAAATCACATTTTCTTGCCCTTCACCATCTTCAACCCTGCCATGGTACTTGAATTTGGTGGGACCCACAAAACCCTGAGAGTAAAACCCACATATAAGACGTATGTATACAGCATCCGGTCTAACACCTCTCCAATTCATTTCATTAAAGAGACAAATAGCACCCTCAAGTTTGCCTGAATTTACAATAATCGTCCATCAAAACCGTGTACTAACATCAGGAAAAAAACTCTTGGATTTTGTTAAATCTCTAGTCAAAACCATTTCTTTTCTCCCATTCTAAAAATCCCCTTTGAAACAATACCGTATAGGTTATGTTATCAGGTTGTATACCATGATTTATCATATCATTCAAAAGATGTTTAGCTTCTTTTAAACAATTCATCCGACAATATCCATCTAACATAATCGTGTAGGAAATAACATCGGGTATTATTCCTCTTGAAATCATATCATCAAAAACACACCTGGCCATTTTCATATCTCCAGCACGACAATAAGCATACATAAGTTTACTATACATAAATTTAGAAGCGCCATTTTCTGATTTCAATATTTCTTTAAAAAGTATTAAAGCTCTATCAGTTTCACCTTTTTCACATAAGCAACTAAGAAGTTTCAAGCAACAAGACGCTTTTGTTCGTAAAAACCCTTCCTTTTCTTGATTGGACAATGTAAGAAAAAGTTCATACGCCTTAATTACATTGTTTGTGTCACAGTACGCGTTCACCATAGCAACATAATCATTCAAGCTTTTTCTTTCAAGATTATTAAAAAATAACCCCGCTTCTTTCACCTTTCCACTTTTACATAACCCCTCAATTATAACATTATTTGTAGCCTTTGTAGGTTCTAAACCTAGCATTTTCATAGTATCAAAAAGACACATTGTTTCCTCAAAAAGGCCACATTTTGACAACCCATCAAGAAGCATGTTGAAAGTAATGGTATCGGGTTTTAACCCCTTTTGTTTCATCTCATTAAAGATGTTAAAAGCATTTATAAGGTCGCTTTGTAGACAATACCCTTTAATCAAAGTGGTGTAATGCTTAACATCTAGTTTCATTTTCTTCCTTTTCATATCTTCTAGAAGCACCATTGCTTTTTCCATTTGCCCTAGTGTACATAGAGCATCAATAGCAATATTAAACGAGATTTCATCAAGAAAAATTCCGGATTCCATTGCGTTTATGAATTCATTTACAGCTTTAAATGACATCCCTAAATGACACCAACATTGCATAATCGAGCTCACGATTACACAATTTGTTCTGATACCCTTTGAACACATTTCATTATGAAGATCCACGGCCTTCAGAATATCCAATTTCCGACAGTACCCTTGGATTAAAGCACCGTAACAATACACATTCGGGACAATTGCGACTTTTTTCATTTCAAGAAAGATGTTTTCTGCTTCTTCTAGTTTTAATTCTTTTACAAAACCACGAACGACAGAAGTATAAGCAAAAACGTCTATAGGTGAGTCTGACATTTTTAGTACATCAAGTGCCAAATTTGTGTACCCATTTGAGCAAAGTCCATCAATATAGGAACCAGAAGTGAAACTATTAGGCTCAACTCCAGCTTCATTCATCTCTTTGAAAACTTCTCCAGCTTCTTTCAAACAACTCTTTTTGCATAGTCCTTTAACCACAATTCCATACGTGTATGCAGTTGGACAGAAACCATTCTTCTTCAAATGATCATAAACCACCATAGCCATATCCACTTTACCCTCTTCAACCAAAAGTTTCATGAAAAGATTACAGGTAAATACAGATGGGAGAAACCCAGATTGTACCTTTAACAACACATCAAAAGCCTCATCAAACTTCCACACTTTACAAAAAACCGTTACCAAAGCATCAATTGCTCTATTAAACAAATTCCAGCCGTCCACGTTCATTTCTTCCAACAATTCTTCAACCAAATCCGAGATTTCAAAACCAAAAGCCCCAATTTTGTCCTCGATAACCTCCAAAAACACATATTGTAACCTCTCCATCATACCCCAGTAACACAAAAACCTTATAATAGATATGTAGGTTACAACATCGTGCTTAAAATCACTTTCTTTCAAATGGGTAATTAAAAACATTGCAGTCTTGGGTTTTGTTAGTAGGTATTCTAAGGTTTTAGTGAATCTATATCTATCAAACACATGGCGGGTATGACCGAATGAATTAGTACTATTGTTATTGTGGGAAAATGGAGGGTTTTCATCTGAACTGGAATCTGAGACGTCGGAAAATGGTAACTGAGCAAGTGATGAAACTGAATTGAATCGGATAATAAGGTCATGTTTGGCCAAATTACGGAGAGAAACTAACCTGATTAGAGGAACCCACATGGAAGTAACATGGGAATGGCATTTGCTCTGCACCTTATACAGCTTCTAACGAGAATTATCGACTCTGGGAGGGGATTAAAATTGAATATGATACAAAAATAAATCAGAGTGTGTGTTGAGAAGCTATGGAAGCACGGAGACGGTTATTGAGAAAAACGGCAGCCACCGTTATGGTTTAGACAGCGGTTGAAGCTTGAAGGTTTGGCTGAACAACGTCAGGGTTTAAGCGAGTGAAGCGAGATGCCTGATATCAATTGAGAACCCTTGACTATACTATTAGTGCAAAATGATACCTGAACTATTTGTTTATCTACATTTCAGGTCCTTCTACGAAAAAAGTTGCCTTTTACTTTCTAGTATATATGTAACCTTAACTCAACCTTAAAAGATGAGGTATTTTTATGATAAATAATTTGAAGGGATATTGATAAAAGTCGTCATCAAAGTATTGGCTTAGTCATTATTTAGTCACTAAACATCAAAACGAGCTAAATTCAACTTGAAAGTCTTTTATTTGTCACAATCTAGCTAATGAAGTATGTTTCATCTGGTTGCAACTTGTTACGTCGGATTTGTTAGCTAATGAAGTACGTTTCATCTGGTTGCAACTTGTTACGTCGGATTTGTTGTGGCACAAAAATATGATGTGGCCTAAATAAAATGGAACGAAGTTGTTTACATTCAAAGTCATTATAAGCATTATTGCTTTGGAAGATGAACATATCGAATGTTAGGTGTAGTGACATCATATACCAACATCGATGCTGAATAAATCGACGAATACTTCATTACGGACTATAAAAAATGAAATGCAAATTACACAGTAAGTTGATCGGCTAATGTCACTCCAACCATGATTATCATATAGCAAAGACAACTATAATGTTTGGAATTTCCCTTTGGATATGTTGTTTCAGTTATATATTTATGTTTTACAATATATAAAATCTTTTGAAACAGTTTGCAAGTTTTTGTATTATTGGAATATTTATGTTTCTTATATTAATGTTATGAAACAAAACCGAAAAATTGGGACCAAACTAAAAAATAAAAAAATCGAAAAAAACTAAAACCGGATTGATTATAAAGTTAAATATTATTTTGTGGATCGACTACAAATACGGCCAGACTTAAGTAGTCTAAACCGCACCGAGACTAAAAAAATATCGAACCACAAAAGACTAAACCAATACTGGTTGGCAAAGATCGAAAAATGACCATATCGTCTGAGACCAATTATGTTCACCTCCACATAGACTACTCGCAACCTGTTGCGCTTGGCTTGGTGAAGGCATTGCTTTGATGTAAGCTCTATTCAACCCATTTAGATATGGTACAATATTAAACATTATTATGGAAATTATATTATTAAATTTTTTTTTTCTTTTCAATATAACAGTTTTAAAAGGGTGTTTATGATTGCTTATTTAAAGTGTTTATTAGTTTATTTCGATGTAATAAGCACTTTCAAATGTTTGCATTGCAAAAAAGATTTTTGATTATTTCGGTGTGGTGCCGATAATAAGATTATTTTTTATAAATTATTTTCTTTTAACTTATCTAAAACTCTTTATTAATTAATTATTGCAATTAAACTACACTTTTACCTTTAATTTTTAAAAAACAAAAAATCAATAATGTGTAAGATCTCAATTTGATTATCTTATGTATAAATAAAATTTATTAACATTATAAAATAACTTATTAGTTTATCATGTTCTGGTATCGAATAAAATAATTATTTTCTAAAGCTTCCGATAGAATATACTTACTTTTTAACAAAAGTACATAAGCTGTGTAATCCCAAACGGCCCTAAAAGGTAAGAATATGGAAACCAAATTTAATCAATTTTATTGTCTATTTTTTTTCATTTAATAAAATATAACTAAAATTGATCAAGTTAAAATTATCATGCCAATCTTGTATTCAAAGAAGAGCTGCTGCTTCATACAATATTTTAGTCCGGTCACGCCAAAAAGGGGAACTAAAATGTGGAAGATGTGAAGAGTGTGGGTGACGAAGGTGGGCCCTCGTCAAGCAGCGATGCAACGTTGAACGTCAATAACTATATTAACAATCAACAGACTATGGCAGCTGGTGTTCTCTCCCTCTCAATCACACTTTGCTTGTTCTACAGTTTCTCCGTCGATTTCTATTCTGAGTAAGAAGATTACTTGTCTTTCATGTACCGATACAATTACGTTTTCTGAACGAAACTAAGTGATTTTGACTACATTTGCAGGTTGTCTCACTTCCATCTTTTTAACGCAGACTCAGAATTTGTGAAAAATGGCCGTGTAAGTCCTTAATACCTCCTCTGTTCGCGTTAGTTGTGATAGATTTTAGTTGATTCGAATGATTAATTTGGAATTGAAGTCGTGATGGCATGTGTTTGTGATCTAACTTGAACTATGCTGCTTTGAATACCTTCTAAAGAGGAAAATAGAAAAACTTGTTGTTTGAAAGTTGAGTTTTGATCTTTATAGGGTTGCGTCTGCTCCCGGGAAGGTTCTGATGACTGGTGGTTATCTTGTATTAGAGAGGCCCAATGCAGGAATTGTGCTCAGTACAAATGCTCGATTTTATGCAATTCTCAAGCCACTTTATGGTGAAGTGGGATCTGATAGTTTGGCAGTGGTGAGTAGTAACCTTTGTTGATTTTTTTCTTCTAGTATTGTGATAATTAAACATGTATTTGAAGGCCATGCCTCGTAGAACATTATACTGCATTTGTAGTGTTATAGTCCTCATCTCTTTTGTTCTCAGACAATATTTTTTGAGTGTACGTGACTCTCCTTACCTTTCAGGAATGGATGGAAGTGAAGGTAAACTCTCCTCAGATGTCAAGGGAAACCACATACAAAATGTCACTAAAAGATTTTACACTTCAATGTTCAAGGCAAGTGTTTTGATTAAATGTTTAGAACACTGTATGTTGAATAACATCCAATGATTTAGAGCACTTGATAAAGAAAAATGGCAAAGATTATTGGTTTTTGGAGGTGTGGCTTGAACTTAAAGTCTTATCACTGATCTTCATTAACTTTTGCTTAAATCTCAGTGAGTCAAGGAATCCCTTTGTTGAGTATGCAGTCCAATATTCCATAGCAGCAGCATATGCCACACTGGACAAGAATAAGAGGAATGAATTGCAAAAATTACTGTTACAAGGTATATGATTCATATTTGCATATTTTACTAAATAAAATGAACTCGACTTTCTGATGACTAACTGATTAGTTATGCAGGTATGGATATTACAATCTTGGGTTGCAATGACTTCTATTCATATAGGAATCAGGTATTTATCATTCTGTATTGCTCTTTCAGATGCTAATTTTATAAAGAGATTTAAAGTTGGGTCAATTGCAAGAAATAGCAATGCACTTGCATTTGTTTGTTATTCATATCATCCTACTTTCATTTTTTTCCTATTAAAATATTGAATAAATATCTACCCAATTATAGCAATGTCATCCATATACAAAGCACTTGTCACTGCTCTAAATGAGTGGACTTCTCATAGTACAATACCTTAAGTAAAGAACCAAAAAGTACAATGTTGTTATGATGCTACAATACAAAAATAAATGAAAGTACATTGCTATTTCTTGCGTTTAACTGAAAAGTTGTACTTACACGTTTAGATTGAAGCACGTGGGCTTCCTTTAGTCCCGGAATCATTGGCTGCTCTTCCAGCATTCACATCAATTACTTTCAATGCTGAAGAATCAAATCCAGAAAATAACATCAAGCCTGAAGTTGCAAAAACTGGGTTAGGATCATCTGCAGCCATGACAACTGCTGTAGTAGCTGCTTTACTAAATTACCTTGGAGTTGTTGATCTTTCAACTTCCAGTAAAGATAATAAAAGTGAATGCAGTAAAGATTTGGATGTTGTACATATGATAGCTCAAACTGCTCACTGCATTGCTCAAGGAAAAGTTGGCAGTGGGTTTGATGTTAGTTCTGCTGTTTATGGAAGTCATCGTTATGTCCGCTTTTCACCAAAAATAATTTCATCAGCCCAGGTATCTCTCTCTCTCTCTCTCTCTCTCACACACACACACACTCGCACTCACACATACACACACATTAGACTTACGGGTTGTTTCTTTTTTCCGATTAAATTTTGTATTGGTAAAGTGGCTGAATGGGTAATGATGTCTGTCTGGATAAAGTGTTGTGTACATAAGGTCTGTTTCTTTTTTAGACCTAAAAGATTGTCTCAATGAGACTAAATAACCATTTTGCCCTTGTATTTCAACCAACAATTTTCACTATGTTCATAAATTTAACAATATTTATCAATTTTCACATGAGAAGGATTGGGTGGAAAAAAGAAGGGAAAATAGGTGAATGGTTGGTGTCTTAATACATTAAGACAGTTTTTGTTTGTTTAATCCATTAAGTCATTCTATCCGGATTAAGTAAAAAAGAAACAACCATGTATAGTTGTCCAGATAAGTGCTTAACCCATTAAGCTTATCAATTAAAAAGAAATGGCCTCTATGAACATTTTAATGTTATTGAACTAGACATAATATTGTATCATCATTACATTACAGGAAGCTGTGTCAAGCACACCATTAGATGAAGTGATTGGTGAAGTCTTAAAAGCAACATGGGACCATGAAAGGACTAAATTCTCCTTGCCACCATTAATGAATCTGGTTAATATGTTAACAACTCTCGGGTGCTATCTAATAAATATAATCTTTTAGTTTTATTTTTTTGACTGTGAAATATTTCTGCAGGTATTGGGAGAACCAGGGAGTGGAGGATCATCAACACCATCAATGGTTGGTGCTGTAAAGAAATGGCAAAAATCTGACCCACAAAAGTCAACAGAAACATGGAACAAGTTGTCAGATGCAAATTCTGAACTTGAAAAACAGCTTAATTTATTAAGCAAATTGGCTGCAGAAAACTGGGAATCATATAAAACTGTTATTGAAAGCTGCAGCATGCTTAAATCAGAGAAGGTGATTCCTTTTGTTCCATTTATTTATCCTAGTGTTAAATTCAAGAAATAATAACGTAGTTTCATGATTTGTTTGTTATAACACCCTACTTTCATTTCTTTCTGTTACGACATTATACTTTGAAAAATCTATCCAATTATAGCAATTTCATCAAAATACAAAGAAAGTTTCATTGATATAGTAACTTAGTAGTTAGTAAGGTAGATTTTTCAAAGTATAATGTCCTAATAAGAGAAAATTTGAAAGTACAATGCTATAACCAGGTAGATTCTTCAAACTTAATCTAATGAGAATTGTTGGTTGAGCAGTGGGAGGGGCAATTTAGTAAAACAAGTGATGTAGAAATAGTTAAAGCACTATTGGGAGCAAGAGATGCTATGCAAATGATCCGGTCCCACATGCGACAGATGGGCGAGGCTGCAGGCATCCCGGTTAGTTTTTTTTTTTTTACTTTTTCTTTTTTCTTTCTCTCTGTTATAAATGCATTACTTTTTTAAAATAAGATTCATGTTTGAACTTCAAAGCCAAACAGAAGTTATCCAAATTCAACCTTAAGTTTAAAAGATTGATTCTTTTTGGGACGGAATGAATCGTCTAAATAGAAGTAAAATGACCATTTTACCCTTCTGTTTAAAAATGATACGGAATAACAAATGACTGTTTATTTAAGAGCTGCTGTAAAACTATAAATTGATGTTTATTTGATATAGATAATGATTATTATATTGAATTACAACATATGCATTTGTAGATTGAACCTGAATCTCAGACTCGACTCCTTGATGTGACCATGGACACGGAAGGTGTGTTGTTGGGTGGAGTTCCGGGGGCAGGTGGATTTGATGCTGTTTTTGCTATTACTTTAAGTGACTCAACTACCAATTTAACCAAAATATGGAGTTCACACAATGTTTTGGCATTGTTAGTTAGGGAAGATCCTCGTGGGGTTTCTTTAGAGAGTGATGATCCTCGCGCCAAATAATCATCTAAAGTTATAGGCCACTTTTATGAGTTATGTTAGATGGTTTTTCATGTTCATTGTATCAATAACTCTTTCGCACTTCTACGCCTCTAATAAGCATGAGGTTTTTAAAATGTTTCTTGTTCTTATGTGGTATTTGTTAGTCTGAAGAAAGTACAATCTCATTGTCAAAAGTCAAAACAACTCTACAGCCCGTTTGTTATGAAAGACAGGACAAGACAGCCTTGTACTGCGTTTGACATGATTGTACAACTTTAAGTTCTTATTCCAAAAACCGATAAAGGAAGTAAAATTATACCTTGAAAGATAACTATGAGCCACAATAAAATAAGTATGTAACCAAGTTTTAAGGCATAACTATATGTAACAGAAAACACGCTATTTTCTAATTTTAGTGTCATCAAACATTTGACATAGTTGGAATTTACGCAAGTACCGAATGAGATTATAGGTTATGATCAAATATGAGTCGGGAGGTGTGGAGTGCACATACGTTCTACTTAAGTGTGGTACTAAAACTTGGTCCTGAAAGTTTGGTATTGAAACTTGGTTATGAAACTTAAAACTAAAAGTTAACTGATTTTGTCTAAAACTGCTTTCAACCGTCCAAAATAACAATTTTTTACATTTTCTGGTTTTCGAATCCGAAGCAAAGAAAACTTACACGAATTTGTGAAGATTGGCTTAATGTGAAATTAAAGTATATGAAAAGTACAGTTACATGGAATTCTATTCGCATGAAAGTAAATTACAAGGAAACGATGTTAGGGTGCACTGTGCAATCTCTACATGGAGCGGGTTTGGGAGAATTGTGGCCACGGTACCGCTGCCCCACTACTTATTATCCAAAGAGGAATTCTTCCGGTAGTATCGGCCATTTACACCACTTCCCTCCACATTTCATCAAGTGGTCATGCTAGAGACATAAACACTCATGGATAATTATGAAATGAGATCCTTTCGAATGGGCTAAGAGAGATAATACCTAGAACAATTAGTCTATTGTTTTAGTTCTTTCTCCTTTTCTTAATTGAAGAAAATAATTGGAAAATAAAACAGCAAGTACAAAAATGAATAATAACCCCCGGTATAGGCTGGTACGATTCAATTCAACATTTTGTTCGTTTGGGATTAATTGTGTCGTAGCTCTATAATTTGAATTAGGTTTATCGTTGTATGAACTACATTGTTAATATTGACCCCAAAAAAGAAACGGTAGGTACAACTAGGCCGTGAACAACCAACCATCGCACTTAAAAATCGGATAGGTTCGATCTATGGTCATTCTAGGCAGAATGTGATTGTTTTTAGTGTGGAATACATAGCTAACAATAACTACCATTCTGGGCAGAATGTGTTTGTTTGGATTATCAAAATATAACAATTTCAAAAGTTGCTTGGATTATCACATAACTACCATTCTGGGCAGAATGTGATTGTTTGGATTATAACATAACTAACAATTTCAAAATATAAAGTTGTTTGGATTATAAAACTTTTCATTCTGCCCAGAATATAATGACAGACATTTAAGTTGTATTATGGTTTGCCCGGACTGAAAAAATTTGTACAAATAATAAACTTTATACTATTGTTAGTTGAATGTTTATTGTCATTATTGGTCATATAAAATTCTAATTACATGATATAAAGTGATTGCTATAGGTGATATTATTTCAATTGGTTTATGATCTTGACAGATTTAGTCAATATAATTGTTTTAATTACTCATGGGAAACAACATATAAAATTGTCATAGTTTGTCATTCTGTTAAGAATTAATAACATTGACAACTTCAAATTAGTATTAGGGATGTTCATAACCAAAATTGATTCTCTTAGGAATATGAATCTCGTAAGAATGAAAATTGGTACAGAGTATTGTAAGAAATAATTCATCTACTAATAAGTAAAACCTAAAAAGTATGTTGTACAACATGTTTAAAACTTATTCCGGATAGAATGTAAATTTATATTACATGAATGCTTCCATTGGACATTTAATTATGAGTAAATTCTATTTTGAATTTTTTATTTAACGTGGACTTTTTTTCTTTATTGGAACCAGATCGGAAGTACAAAATTATAGTTGGATGTAGTGCAAAAAAAAACTATTATTTGAGGAGGCAACAAATAGAAGAAATAGAAAGAATAATAGAAGAAGAGGATGAAGTTGTTGAGAAGTAGAAAGAATAAGAGAAGAAAAGGATGAAGTTGTTGATGGGGTCGAAGCTTGACATTTATTTACTCGTCATTTGGTTGTTGGATTTGAAAAACAATGAATCACTTTAATATTTTTGGTTGTTTGGTTAGTAGTAACAACATGAATATTGAGTTTTCAAAATTTTGATAATTATGAGTTAATAGTTCTGCTTAGATATAGTGTTATATTGGAAATCATTTGTGTGTAATGAAAATTTCATCCTCGACAGAATGAAATTTACTATAAACACTATGAAATAAGTTATGAACCTAATGAGTTCTTAAGTTCAGGTTTTAAGATGAAAACAAAACAGATTAGTAGCATAAATGTTGTACAAGATCTTATTAACTAGAATTGATAATAATCAGTTACTGCATTTCATATTGTATTCTTAACATAATTAAAATATTTTAACATAATAAGAATACGAATTTTCAACATAAACATGTTGTACAATATCTTATTAAGTGTGTTGATACCATAAAATTACTACTTTTTAATTTCTCATTCTTAACAGAATGAGAAATTTGAAGAGAAAATGACTAAAATAGCCTAATCACTTAGGGGTTTGCCTCAAAATAGCCAAAAAATCGGGTCCTGTCT